>JARQOD010013177.1:0-16710 GCA_033576555.1 Oophaga sylvatica
ATGCAGCAGATTGGGACCAGGTATGGGAGAGTTGTCCCTCTCTCAGGAGAGGGCCCAGCAGTTTTGCCAACCGGCATAGGACTGATGGGTCCTCGGTTTGAAGTGGGGGACTTGGTCTGGTTTGTCCTCAAGAAATATCCTATGAGAGTTGCATCTCCTAAGTTTAAGCCTAGTTCATTGGACCTTATAAGATCATGGAGATTCTTATCCTGTTTACTTTCGTTTACTTCTTCCGGGGACATTTTAAGATCCATAACGTGTTCCACAAGTCCTAATTGAAGAGTTTGTCGAGCCAGTGGTTTCCTATGGCTGCGCCTCCTGACCCTGTTTTGGTTGAGGGCAATCTGGAGTATGGGGGTGAGAAAATATTGGATTCTCGTTTTTTCTAGACGGAAACTCCAGTATTTGGTTAAGTGAAAGGTTATGGTCAGGAGGACAATTCTTGGGTGTTTGCTTCGGACATCCATGCTAGGAGACTGATCCGTGCGTATCACAGAGCTCATCCTGACCGACCTGGTTGCCCAAATGAGGGTTCGGTGACCCCTCCTCAAGGGGGGGTACTGTTGTGAATGTGTTAGAAATGAATTCTGAGCAGAACTCCCTCTGGTGGTTACAAACAGTACTGAACCATTCAATGAAAATTGTGAAGATTGGCAATCAGGAGTTACAGACTGGTCTTATATAAGGGAGGTTCCCTCCCATCAGGGTTGCCGGTGATCAATTGTTCTTGTCTCAACTTTGGTTCCTGGTTCACTTGGAAGCTTGCTGAGTCTTGCCTGCATCTGCTGCTAACAGATAAGATATTTTTTGCTTTTATTTTTGTGCTTGCTTTTTGCATTTTTTCCTGCACTTCTGTGGAGTCAGCCAGGTCCCCTCTGGGGCTTGTGCTCCTCTCAGTTTATCTGAGCCACTGTTATTTGTTCATTTGCCTTTTCCAGTTTTTTCAGTGGCTGCGGCTTAGTTTTGTTACACCAGAGAACTAATTTAGGTGGTAGAGGTCGTGTGATCTCAGGTGTTTTTGTAATTAGTAGAGTTGGTATTTTTTAGGGTTTTTTGGATTGCAGTAAGTGTCCTTCCTATCCTTTTCTATTTAGGAAGTTTGGGCCCCAACGTTTGCTCATACTATTTTCTGTCTGTGTCTGTATTTCCTCTTGTCTAACCGCCATTACATGTTTGGGGGCTTCCTATGTTCTTTGGGGATCTGCTCCGGGGCAGATAGCTTTCCTCTTTCTATCTTTGGGTGTGGTTGGCCTCTCGGGCTGTGACGAGGCGTCTAGGACCGACGTGGGTGCGCTCCACGGCTGCCTTTAGTTGTGGTGGTTAGTCGGGGTACTGCAGTCCGGTAGGTTCCAGCCTCTCTGGTGTATTGCCGTTTTTGCCTGCTCTCCTCAGCTACCAAATCATAACAGGAATCCTAGGTTCCACAACCGGCAAACCAGCAAGATAGACAGCAATACTCCGAACCTCAGTGGAAAGCTGATCCACACGGCCAGACAGCTGTGCAAGCTCCATTGAAGAAAAAAAAAATCCTCCTCAGCACCCAGAGAAAAAGAGGAAAAATGCAAGAAACAGAAAAAAAAAAATCTCTGACAACTTTGACAACTTTTTTCTTTCCACACTATTTTTCCCTTCTGTGAGTACCATATAATTTTCAGTTTGGCCGTGATACTGTTATGTTTCGGTAGCTGAGGAGAGCAGGCAAAAACGGCAATACACCAGAGAGGGTTGGAATCTACTGGATTGCAGTACCCTGACTAACCACCACAACTAAAGGCAGCCTTTGGAGCGTTCCTACGTTTGTCCTAGACGCCTCGTCACAGCCGAGAGATTAACTACACCTAAAGATAGAAAGAGGAAAGCTATCTGCCCTGGAGCAGATCCCCAAGGAACATAGGAAGCCCCCAAACATGTAATGGCGGTTAGACAAGAAGAAATACTGACACAGACAGAAAATAGTATGAGCAAACGCTGGGGCCCAATCTGCCTAGACAGAAAAGGATAGGAAGGACACTCACTGTAATCCAAAAACCCCTAAAAAATACCAACTCTAGTGATTGCAAAAACACCTGAGATCACACGACCTCTACCACATAAATCAGTTCTCTGGTTAACAAAACTAAGCCGCAGCCACTGAAAACACTGGAAAAGGCAAATTAACAAATAACAGTGGCTCCAGAGGAACCGAGAGGAGCCCAGCCCCCCGGGAGGGGGAACCTGGCCAACCTCACAGAAATGCAGAGAAATATGCAAGTGGTAAGCACAAAACAAAACAGAAAATATCTTATCTGAAAGCAGAAGAAGAGGCAAGACTCAGCAAGCTTCCAAGTGAACCAGGAACCACAGTTGAGTCAAGAACAATTGATCACCGGCAACCATGATGGGAGGGAACCTCCCTTATATCAAGCCAGTCTGTGACTCCTGATTGCCAATTTTCATTGAATGGTTCAGTACTGTTTGTAACCACCAGAGGGAGCCTCTGCTCAAATTCATTTCCAAAACATTCACAACAATTCACATTCCGATTGAAATGAGCTTTGGCTGACGGTGGAGGCTGGTGCAGGTTTGATGTTGTGGTGGTGGCTCGGGCCTGAGTTGGCGTAGATGTTGGCCTTTGCCACCTGCTGGTGGCTTCCTTGTCGGCGGTGGCAGGCCTGTGTTTCTGTACATTCAGGGCATACCAGCTCTTTATGCCCAGTGTCGGTGTATGTGACACGATCCCCGGGTAGCGATCCTTATCCGGGTGTCCCTCTAGGAGATGGGATTCAACATCTCGCCGATTTACAAAGATTTCCAGAGAAACCGTAGAGAAAAGTATGCCACAAAAATGGGAACACCCATAAAAATTATGATATTTTATTTTTATTATTATTAACAGGGACCAAACATCATTGAAAAAGAAAACTAGTACACTGAAAAACATTAAAAAAGATAAACTGGATGTCATGAAAATAATGACCATATCTCCCCACAACTAACCAAAATACAGCATAGAAAATGGCATCATGAAATTGTCATACAAACAGAAACAACATGAGCTGTCTGAGGCAAAGATTCAACATAAGTGATCATGGACTAACCCCCTAGTAATTCACAGCACCATATGAGTGACACCCAAAATAAACATATCAGATTGAATGTCAATGAATGCTGGAGAAATGAACCCTCTGCAGTGCAAGAAAAGGTATACCAACACCTGACAGATGCTGATACTGGTCAGAGAAGAAAGCCAAAATCCTCAGACTCGGGCAGCATGTTGACCGGTGTGAGCTGTAACAATAGAGGAAAAAAGTAGGGTGGGAGAGGGAGAACCCCACGCGTATCGCCACACAAAGAGGTGGCTTCCTCAGGGAAATAACATGTCTCATTAATGAATGTTTGGAGTATATATACCTGAATCTTGATTAGTAAATTGGATACTGACCACTCGTGAGTGCATGTGAAAAACATCGCAGCCATCTTGTCAGTATTGCAATAAAATTTTTTAGGTAGTTTCCACGGTCAGGAAACAGTCCGGATTAGCTGCGTTTGACGCTGTGCGTTGGTGCAGCGTCAAACACCAGCGTCCAGATGTTACAGCATAGTGAAGGGGATTTCAAGAAATCCCGTCTACACTATGCTCCAAAACACACAGGCTGCAGACCTGCGTTTCGGACATGCGGTGCGTCTTTCAGACCTCAGCATCTCCTATTCCCTTGCGGAGACGCTGCGTCGATACAAGGGAAATAACACAGGGCTATGCAGCCTGCGGTCATTCCGGATGTGTTCCGGAGGTGTCCAGAACACATCCGGAATGAGCGCGCGTACAGAAGGGGGCGGGGCTTTGGACAGAGCGGAATTTCCGCTCCGTCCAAAGCGCTGTGTTTCCTGAGCGTGGAAACACAGCCTAACAAAAAGAAAAAGAAAGAGCAGAAAGGTATATGCGCAGGCGCCGGGCGATTAACCGTCCACGGCGCATGCGCGCACGTCTGGAAGATGTGAAGCCAGACATACACACAGGACAACTCTTAGCGCATACCTGGATGACGTAAAGAGTAAATGTGAATCAGCCACTACCTAGTGACAATATCAGACCAGAAATGTAAGGCACATTAAAGCATAAGTGCAGGCGCTAAAGTAAAGTCACATTAGCGACACCTGCATAAAGGTCTAAAGATGTGAAAATATGAATTGAAAAAAATCAAATGTCTCAATAGCAGACAAGATGGGTGTAGCTGGCTACTGCCTGATAATATAGCTGAACCAGAATAGAACATCCGGATAAACCTAAAAGTGCCAAAAACCACTAGGAAACAAATATATATATAGGCAATGTTAGCGATCCAATAAGATACACACTGGCATGAGTCCGTAAAGTAAGCGTGACTATGCCGCTATCCAGCAAGGTCATCGGACCGACAAAGAATATAAAAATACATATCCGCAGGCGCCAAAAAGAAACACCGTACACGGCGCATGTGCATAGGTCGGGGAGTGCAAAAGCAAATATTAACAGCATAGTTGGATCAGGGTGGACGTCCCATCGAATCATGTTCCATAGTGTAAGCCTATGGGTGCCAAAAACACTCGGCAACATATATGTACACAGTATTCCCAATCAAGTGACATGGATGCTGACACATGTCCATAAAGTGGACGTGACTTAGCCACTATTTAACAGGGTTGTCAGACCGGAAAAATTTACAAAGATTTCCACCAGCAGGTTGGGCGACATGGTGTTCAATCTCAATTCCAGCCAATTTTGGTTTGAAAAAGTCAAACGGCGCTCCTTCCCTTCCGAGCCCTGCCGTGCACCCAGAAAGTGGTTTTCCGTCACATATGGGGTATTGGCGTACTCAGGAGAAATTGCACAACTTTATCTGTCCATTTTCTCCTTTTACCCTTGTGAAAATAAAAAAAATTGTAAAAGATCATTTTTGTGACTAAAAAGTTAAATGTTCATTTTTCCTTCCACGTTGCTTTAGTTCCTGTGAAGCACCTGAAGGGTTAATAAACTTCTTGAATGTGGTTTTCAGCACCTTGAGGGGTGCAGTTTTTAGAATGGTGTCACTTTTGGGTATTTTCTGCCATATAGACCCCTCAAAGTGACTTCAAATGTGAGGTGGTCCCTAAAAAAATGGTGTTGTACATTTTGTTATAAAATGAGAAATCGCTGGTCAAATTTTAACCCTTATAATTTCCTAACAAAAAAAATTTTGGTTCCAAAATTGTGCTGATGTAAAGTAGACATGTGGGAAATGTTATTTAGTAACTATTTTGTGTGACATATTTCTCTGTTTTAAGGGAATAAAAATTAAAAGTTTGAAAATTGCAAAATTTTCAACATTTTTGCCAAATTTCCATTTTTTTTTATAAATAAACGCAAGTTATATCAAAGAAATGTTACCACTATCATGAAGAACAATATGTCCACGAGAAAACAATCTCAGAATCGCCAAGATCCGTTGAAGTGTTCCAGAGTTATAACCTCATAAAGAGACAGTGGTCAGAATTGTAAAAATTGGCCCGGTCATTAACCTGCAAACCACCCTTGGGGGTGAAGGGGTTAAAGAGGTTCTCCAGGTCTGCGCTGAGTCTGCGGTCATTCTATGTGACTGCATACATCTGAATTCTCACAGTGCGCATTGCACACTCTTAGGATTCTCTCGTGCCGGTGATTTACATACATGCGGTCACATGCTGACTAGACGTGTGTGGCCTCACTCAGTGAAATGAACAGAGCGAGCCCGGGCACGACTAGTCAGAATGTGGCCAGAAGTATATAAATCACATGCTTGTGGTGACATGACCGTCTGCAGGCAAGGGAGAATCGTAACAGTGCGCAGTGCATTAGTTGTGAGAATTCAGAAGCTGCAATGTCAGGATTCAGCTCTGCAGGTTCCAGCAGTCATCACATGGACCCTTCACTCATATGCGATTTTCATACTTATGGTCCGGTGACATCGAGCTTCTCCTCCTGCTTCTCTCAGTTTTTCACTGAACATTGAGAGCATTAGGGAGAGCAGCTCGTCTGTACATGACTAAGGCCGGTGTCACACTCACCGTACAAAAATACGGACCGTATTTTACGCCCGTATTACGCCAAAATGTTGGAGGCACAACAATCCGTATTTCATGCGTTTTCAGTGTGCGGCTGCGTATTTAGCGCATGTAAGTATCCGTATGGCATCCGTATAGTGTATTTTTCTCGCAGCCTTGCAAAATGGACATTTAACGGTTTTTAGGCCTGAAACTCATTCAAACCATCATCATCAAGGCTATTCATTGCCTCTGCATCAGGTGGCAGCCCCCAATCTTGCCATTTTGGTGGTCTGCTTGTCTTGGAGGGCTGCTGCTTGGTTGCCAACATGTCTGAGAGTCTTCAGTTCACCCCAAATGATAGAGTGTTGGACAGCTGGGTTTTGTCCCGCCGCTTTGGCCAGCCTTACCCAGTGCTCGTTGATCCGCGAAGGAGGAGCCGAATGTGGGCTTGTCCACATTTGAGGCAACCACTCCATAAAGGCCATTTTCACCGCCTGTAGGCATCTCTACAGCCTCTTCCATATTATTTTGTCCAGTTTTGTCTGATGACCATTCCCAGATGTTAGGTTTTGTGGGAGATTGTGCGGCCAGGGATCACTGTTGTGAATGGGTTTGAGATGAGTTCTGAGCAGAGGCTCCCTCTGGTGGTTACAAGCGGTACTAGTGAGGATTGGGAATCAGGTGTTACTGATTGGTCTTATTTAAGGGAATCATTTTCCCATCAGGGTTGCCGGTGATCAATTGTTCTGGTCTGAATCCTTCTTTCCAGTTTCCCTTGTAGCCTGCTGTGTCGTGTCTGCATCTCCTGCTATCAGATAAGACAATTTCTTATTTTGTGTTTTTGCTATATTTTTGCATTTTGTCCTGCCCTTCTGTGGGGGCCTTCTGGGTCCCCTCCGGGGCTTTTGCCCTCTCAGTTTAGTCCAGCCACTGTGTTTTGTACTTTTGCTTTTTGCAGTTTTTTCAGTGGCTGCTGTTTTTGTTACACCAGAGAACTAATTTAGGTGGTAGAGGTCGTGTGATCTCAGGTGATTTTGAAATTAGTAGAGTTGGTGTTTTTCAGGGTTTTCTGGGATTGCAGTAAGTACCCTTCCTATCCTTTTCTATTTAGATAGTTTGGGCCCCAGCGTTTGCTCATACTATTTTCTTTCTGTGTCAGTATTTCCTCTTGTCTAACCGCCATTACATGTTTGGGGGCTTTCTATTATCTTTGGGGTTCTGCTCCGGGGCAGATAGCTTTCCTATTTCTATCTTTGGTGTAGTTAGTTTCTCAGGCTGTGACGAGGCGTCTAGGACCAACGTAGGAACGCTCCACGGCTGCCTCTAGTTGTGGTGGTTAGTCAGGGTACTGCAATCTCATAGATTCCAACTGCTCTGGTGTATTGCCTTTTTTACCTGCACTCCTCAGCTACCGTAACATAACAGATCACGTGGCAGGATGCAGAAAGCTATCTGTGCACAGGAGCGACTTCTCCTTACACAACCGTCTGGTTTTCTTACCTAGATACTGTCTATTGATGATGTGATTTACCACCAGTTTCCATTTACCCTTATGGCTGTAGCAGAAATATCCTCATAATCTAGGCCATATATCACCTTGAAGGACCTGAACAATGATGTGAATATTGACATTAGAGGAGAATGGTACTTGGCCTACATGTAACTGATGATTGTGTGGACATTCAGTCATGTAGGGTTATGTATTGTGTGTCTGATTAATCTTTCTGCATTGATTGTTCTCTGTACATTGGGTTACTTGTCGCTTCTGGCATATCCTATGCCGCACTCCATCTGCATTTTTGTATGGCGACGTCTAACATCTCTGCCATTGTGCGTGATATCTGCTCACAACTCTTGGTACAGACTTCATCAACTGGTGATGGCTGAGCCAAAGATGGGAGAGTGGAAGAGGATTGCCGGGGATGTGAGGACCCATGCAACACTCCCATATTCTCATACTCTCTGTCTGGTGTTAATGGTCATAACACATGTGTTTGTGTACAAAGAAGTAATGAAAAATAGATCTTTATATGTGTAACCTGCCACGTGAGGTAGTGACAACCATATCAGCTTCATATGGGATATTTCTTACAGCACAATAGTGTAAGTGTGCAGTGTTACACAAGAACCAAAATAAGGCATCACAACATTACAAATTGCTCCATACATCATAGTATGTAAAGGCCAAAACCAGTAGTGACTATGGGTAATGCTGATCATAGGTTACACAGATGAAACGGTTGACAAGATTATTCTACTTGAAATATGCAGCAGCCAACATGGAGTGAAATGACATGTAACCAAATAACCAACTGTCACTCCCACTAGTCAGCCCCATATCTGCCCCAGATGGTCGGCTTCTAAGACTAGACTAATGCAATGATGCATTAGCCAACATTTTTTATCAGGGATGGGGACAAAATAACAAACATTGGTAGAAATCATAATATCTAACGAAATAATAATATTTTCCCATATCCCACATACCAGCAGCTCAGCACCATATGGTATTTGTAGGCATTCAGATTAGTGCAAATATGCGTTACACAACAAAAATAACTACCATTTCTCGCAACAGGAGCAGATAATGAAAATAATATAGGTTAACTATGAATAGTGAAGAGCATATGTTGTTTACAGGCATCTATATTACTGCTAATGTCTTAGACACAAGAGGAGGTTAAAGTAAATATAAAACCATTACTAACTGGTTTTTCAAAAGAAAAAAAATAATATTCACATACAAAATCACAGCTGGTGGTATGGTGGTGGTGGGGTTGGCGGCTTCCCAGCATCTCTGTGTGGTTGGCTTGGATCACCACCTTGACCATCACCCTGTTGGGGTAGATTTTCTGGCCCCTGAGCTGACATCTGGCCACAGTCAGGTTGGTGTGTGGGTGTCTCGACCCGCCACCACAATTGTGGATTACCAGGGCAATGGGGTACTCAGAGCCGAGCCCATGGAAGTCTATGGGGTTTGTCACAGGTAGCGGTGGCTCGGTCTGTGGCCCTGGCGGTCTGGCGTATGTTGGGGGGTATATTTACAGGGGATAGATTTATATACAGTTCGTGACGCCACCTGTAGTCTTCTGGTAATTTGTACCAGCGCTGCTGTAGATCTCTGAGGGGATGGTGAGGCAGCTAGATGTCAGGTCCCCTACAGGTGGGACTGGTCCCTCAAAGTCTATGAAGTTAGTGAAGTCGGGTGCAGATAAATAACACAGTCTCACACGGTCAGCGTCTTTCCATACCTTTACTTGTAAGATGTTCAGGCAGGTCCCAGGGAGGCTGATCCAAGGAGAATGTATTTCGAGATAGCAGCTGGACAAGTTAGGGGCCTCCTTTACTTTCAACACGATGAGTACAACCAGCCTGAAGCGTAGTTCCCTCTATAACTCCAGCTATTCCATAGCTGTACCGCCCAGTCAGTTTTGTGGTAGGAGCCTTCCTGTGAGAGAGCTGAATTCCTATCTTGTCCTGCAGAGACTCAAGGTCCTCACTCCCCCTGACCCCAGTTACGTACTGACTATTTGGGGCTGTTTGCCGCGACCTAAGGTCCGGTAAATCTCTGGTTTTCTTACCACTATGCTTGAAGCTAATAGTGATCCTTCGGTCCCCAGTGACCGGTTACAATGTGCAGGACTTCTTCAATCCAAAAGCACTTTTCAAATAATCTTTCCACTGTGCCTTTCGCCTTGTCCTCGCTGGTAGCATAAACACTCACACTTGCAAAAAGTCATATAATCACTCCCTTCTTCTCTTCCTTCAGAGTTAGTTCCAGACTCTCAGTTATCCACTAGGCAGGAGCACGTCTCTGAACCTTTCACTGTCCTTGGGACAGGAGACTGAAGTATATCTGCACTAAGCTCTTCTTTCTTTATCAGTGTCTTCAAGTGAGGTACAGCTCTGACCAGGCTGAGGTGATCTATATCTCGCCCTTACTGGCCTCCACTTGCTGAACTGCTGCAGAACCAGGCTGGACTGCTTCCTCCCTCCAAGTCCCAGCTAGACTCCACACGTCTGCTCTGTCCGAAGACAGGAAACTGACTATCCTAATCACTCAACCAATACACCCTGACCACTCCCTCACAAGTGACTACACTACCCTAAGGGTGTGTCTAGTGTATGTTGAGTGAATGGGTATTGAGCATTAAACTGCTATCTCTCCACACACTCTCCAGGGTACTGCGTGTGCCTAACACCAGGGCTACACATTCCCCCATGGTAAAAGACAGCACTCCCGGGCTGTAAAATACAAAGAGACAGTTTTGTTTATGCATGAAAACATCAACATTAAACATTAATTCGTCCCATCCGGGAGGTAAGGATGTCTTGAACGTTGCAAACAAAACATTGGATATAGAAAAATACAAATATTAAATAACATTCAATAAATATACAGTATTCTTGTGAAGGACCCGCACCAAACCTTCAACGTGGGTCCTGGGTGGGCTGCAGGACATCCGAATGCAGACCTCACTCAGTGCCACACCACACGGGTTTTATGTTCAGAGGTAGTTGTGATGGTTTTATGTAAAACCAAGATAAAGCACCGAAGCGCAACTATATACAAATAAGTTCTGGGCTGGCACAGTCCTCAACCTCAAAGTCCATTGTAAAACGAAGACATATTATATCACATTATAATAATAATAAAGTGCAAAACTTTTTCTCTGTTTACCCAGCCGGGCATTCTATTTTTAGCAATATATATATACGTTATATACACATTTAACTTGTGCAAAAATTGGCAAACATTCTTAAACTTTTTATAACATTACTTATGGTAGACCCCTATATGGATCTCACCGGTTTTTCTTTACTGTTCATTTATTTCAAATACATTTTCCACCCCGGGGGCTGGAACAATGTGGTGATCCCTAGATCCCAGAACTAACAAGTCGTGACCTGCTATTGGGGTTTGAGTCGCCACAGTTCTCGTGCGAACCTCTAGGGGCGCAACAGGTACTTTCTCCTTGCGAGACACCGATTGCGTTTCAACCTGAGTCACAGTTAACGATATGGATCGTGTCATGGATTGCGATGGAAACTGGGTCGCATGTTGCGATGTAGATGTTGCTTTCATTTGCGATGAGCCTGCAGGGGGCGATGCTGGGGCACGGCCGGATACTGCTTGAGCTGGAGACGGGGACGCTGCGGTAGTGGTGACGTTACCTGCGTCGGGGACGGGGTCACGGACGATGGTGACGTTAAGGGCATACCATCCCTTCATTCCCCAGTGCCGTGTGTACGTGACAATGTCTCCATTAACTAAGTACCTCCCGGGATGGCCTTGCGGTAGGTGGGATTCTACGTCCCTGCGACTAACAAAGACCCCTGGGTAGAGGCCCGGTTCTCTTATGAAGCCCCAGCCCTTCCGGAGCTGGAACTCAGTCACACACCCCTGCCGCCGCGGTTCCCTCAGGGTACCTTTCTCTCTCCGGACACTCTCCTTGTCCGCGATCAGCTCTGCATGTTGCCGCTGACGGTTCCGCTGAGCTTCCCGCTCTTCCTCCTGCTGGCGTTTCTGCTTCTCCTCACGACGCTGCCACTCATATTCCCACTGGGCGGTGTAGGCGACGTCGTCCAGGCGCGCCATCTCGTCCCAGTCGACGTCTGGTAACGACGGACAGGACCCCTCCGGTGTCCCTGCCGGGGTTCGATCATCTGCTGCGGCCTCCTGGCCGGGCGGGAGTTCTGGAACTGGCGGTACCTCCTCAACCTCCCTCGCCTCCACCGCTTCACCGGTGGGGTTAGGATCGGTACTTTCGGGGCAGCCTCCGGTTGCTCCTTTGCCTTGGGCAGCAGAATTTTTGGTAACTCCAGACGTAGGGGATCATCGAAGGGAGAGATCACCGCGTCCCACAGCCTCCGCTGCTCCAGAGTACGCCGGCGTCTCTCGATCTCTTCAAATCCAGGTTGTGGCAAAATCATCTTTTTCAGGCGTGCAGTTTCTTCTTTTATTTCTAGCAACGCCTGCTGCAGGTGCAGGACCACGGATGACTCCGGTGCTGGTGGCAGCTTGGCTGGGGAGCGGGGCCTGCCTTCCTCCGCTTCCCTGCTCGGCTGCACACGTCCTGCTTCCATGAGGTTCCAGAAGATTCTCTCATCTTCCTCCAGAGACGTCCGGTCTCTTCCGTGGAGGCGGGGTTTGCGTCTCCTCCTCTTTGCAGGAAAGGTGAAGAGGAGGCGGACCTCCTTTGCTGTAGGGCAGGATCGCATATTGTAATAGCACTTTGAGAGGGCAGGCATTTTCTTCGCGCCACAGGGGGGTACACGCCCACGAAGGTACGCCCACCTTCTTCTCCAGCGCCTGAGGGCGCGAATATGGCGACAAAGATGGCGATTTTTGGCGCCAAAAGTGCAAACAGTCCTTTTCACAAAAACAACTCCATAGGCACACAGGGCTCGCAATTTTGCGAGTTTCGCATCCTGTTCGTGACGCCAATTTGTCTCGACCCGCCACCACAATTGTGGATTACCAGGGCAATGGGGTACTCAGAGCCGAGCCCATGGAAGTCTATGGGGTTTGTCACAGGTAGCGGTGGCTCGGTCTGTGGCCCTGGCGGTCTGGCGTATGTTGGGGGGTATATTTACAGGGGATAGATTTATATACAGTTCGTGACGCCACCTGTAGTCTTCTGGTAATTTGTACCAGCGCTGCTGTAGATCTCTGAGGGGATGGTGAGGCAGCTAGATGTCAGGTCCCCTACAGGTGGGACTGGTCCCTCAAAGTCTATGAAGTTAGTGAAGTCGGGTGCAGATAAATAACACAGTCTCACACGGTCAGCGTCTTTCCATACCTTTACTTGTAAGATGTTCAGGCAGGTCCCAGGGAGGCTGATCCAAGGAGAATGTATTTCGAGATAGCAGCTGGACAAGTTAGGGGCCTCCTTTACTTTCAACACGATGAGTACAACCAGCCTGAAGCGTAGTTCCCTCTATAACTCCAGCTATTCCATAGCTGTACCGCCCAGTCAGTTTTGTGGTAGGAGCCTTCCTGTGAGAGAGCTGAATTCCTATCTTGTCCTGCAGAGACTCAAGGTCCTCACTCCCCCTGACCCCAGTTACGTACTGACTATTTGGGGCTGTTTGCCGCGACCTAAGGTCCGGTAAATCTCTGGTTTTCTTACCACTATGCTTGAAGCTAATAGTGATCCTTCGGTCCCCAGTGACCGGTTACAATGTGCAGGACTTCTTCAATCCAAAAGCACTTTTCAAATAATCTTTCCACTGTGCCTTTCGCCTTGTCCTCGCTGGTAGCATAAACACTCACACTTGCAAAAAGTCATATAATCACTCCCTTCTTCTCTTCCTTCAGAGTTAGTTCCAGACTCTCAGTTATCCACTAGGCAGGAGCACGTCTCTGAACCTTTCACTGTCCTTGGGACAGGAGACTGAAGTATATCTGCACTAAGCTCTTCTTTCTTTATCAGTGTCTTCAAGTGAGGTACAGCTCTGACCAGGCTGAGGTGATCTATATCTCGCCCTTACTGGCCTCCACTTGCTGAACTGCTGCAGAACCAGGCTGGACTGCTTCCTCCCTCCAAGTCCCAGCTAGACTCCACACGTCTGCTCTGTCCGAAGACAGGAAACTGACTATCCTAATCACTCAACCAATACACCCTGACCACTCCCTCACAAGTGACTACACTACCCTAAGGGTGTGTCTAGTGTATGTTGAGTGAATGGGTATTGAGCATTAAACTGCTATCTCTCCACACACTCTCCAGGGTACTGCGTGTGCCTAACACCAGGGCTACACATGGGCACAATGCCATAAAGATAAGGGAGATTATATTCCTATGTAAGATGGTACCCACGAGAATCGTACCCCCCAATATGACCATGTTGAGCACATCCAGGCTGGGACCTGCCTACAACACTGGATCTGTACAAGTGGCCATATTGGGAAGTGGGAATAGACAGACATTTGACCTTGTTGTTGCCAACGTTGTTTTGGTGGTGGAATGGGTAGATGTGTAGGCAGCCGTGCAGGAGGATCATCAGATCTGTTGGGAAATGAAAGGGGATTAGAGCATGTAGGAGGGGTGACCCTAAACTTCATGTGTGCTATGTGGTGTGATGTATGTACTTACGGTTTGAGAGCCAGAATAGGTGCAAGAAAACCAAGGCGGTCATAGTAAACGTACTTTGGCTTTCTGGGTGCTGCGGACCCGCTCTTGCTCCTCTGCGACCCGCTCTTGCTCCTCTGCGGACCCGCTCTTGCTCCTCTGCGGACCCACTCTTGCTCCTCTACGGACCCGATCTTGCTCCTCTGCGGACCCGCTCTTGCTCCTCTGCGGACCCGCTCTTGCTCCTCTGCGGACCCGCTCTTGCTCCTCTGCGGACCCGCTCTTGCTCCTCTGCGGACCCGCTTTTGCTCCTCTGCGGACCCGCTCTTGCTCCTCTGCGGACCCGCTCTTGCTCCTCTGCGGACCCGCTCTTGCTCCTCTGCGGACCCGCTCTTTCTCCTCTGCGGACCCGCTCTTGCTCCTCTGCGGACCCGCTCTTGCTCCTCTGCGGACCCGCTCTTGCTCCTCTGCGGACCCGCTCTTGCTCCTCTGCGGACCTGCTCTTGCTCCTCTGCGGACCCGCTCTTGCTCCTCTGCGGACCCGCTCTTGCTCCTCTACGGACCCGATCTTGCTCCTCTGCGGACCCGCTCTTGCTCCTCTGCGGACCCACTCTTGCTCCTCTACGGACCCGATCTTGCTCCTCTGCGGACCCGCTCTTGCTCCTCTGCGGACCCGCTCTTGCTCCTCTGCGGACCCGCTTTTGCTCCTCTGCGGACCCGCTCTTGCTCCTCTGCGGACCCGCTCTTGCTCCTCTGCGGACCCGCTCTTGCTCCTCTGCGGACCCGCTCTTTCTCCTCTGCGGACCCGCTCTTGCTCCTCTGCGGACCCGCTCTTGCTCCTCTGCGGACCCGCTCTTGCTCCTCTGCGGACCCGCTCTTGCTCCTCTGCGGACCCGCTCTTGCTCCTCTGCGGACCCGCTCTTGCTCCTCTGCGGACCCGCTCTTGCTCCTCTGCGGACCTGCTCTTGCTCCTCTGCGGACCCGCTCTTGCTCCTCTGCGGACCCGCTCTTGCTCCTCTGCGGACCCGCTCTTGCTCCTCTGGACCCGCTCTTGCTCCTCTGCGGACCCGCTCTTGCTCCTCTGCGGACCCGCTTTGCTCTCTGCGGACCGCTCTTGCTCCTCTGCGGACCGCTCTTGCTCCTCTGCGGACCCGCTCTTGCTTCTGCGGACCCGCTCTTTCTCCTCTGCGGACCCGCTCTTGCTCCATGCGGACCGCTCTTGCTCCTCTGCGGACCCGCTCTTGCTCCTCTGCGGACCCGCTCTTGCTCCTCTGCGGACCCGCTCTTGCTCCTCTGCGGACCCGCTCTTGCTCCTCTGCGGACCCGCTCTTGCTCCTCTGCGGACCTGCTCTTGCTCCTCTGCGGACCCGCTCTTGCTCCTCTGCGGACCCGCTCTTGCTCCTCTGCGGACCCGCTCTTGCTCCTCTGCGGACCCGCTCTTGCTCCTCTGCGGACCCGCTCTTGCTCCTCTGCGGACCCGCTCTTTCTCCTCTGCGGACCCGCTCTTGCTCCTCTGCGGACCCGCTCTTGCTCCTCTGCGGACCCGCTCTTGCTCCTCTGCGGACCCGCTCTTGCTCCTCTGCGGACCCGCTCTTGCTCCTCTGCGGACCCGCTCTTGCTCCTCTGCGGACCCGCTCTTGCTCCTCTGCGGACCTGCTCTTGCTCCTCTGCGGACCCGCTCTTGCTCCTCTGCGGACCCGCTCTTGCTCCTCTGCGGACCCGCTCTTGCTCCTCTGCGGACCCGCTCTTGCTCCTCTGCGGACCCGCTCTTGCTCCTCTGCGGACCTGCTCTTGCTCCTCTGCTGGCGTTGGCGCCTGTATTGGTCGCGGCTGCTTCTCC
The DNA here is from genome assembly GCA_033576555.1 of Oophaga sylvatica. NCBI lineage: Eukaryota > Metazoa > Chordata > Amphibia > Anura > Dendrobatidae > Oophaga > Oophaga sylvatica. Next base: position 15,934 of record JARQOD010013177.1, read on the forward strand.
TTTCTCATGAAAATAAACCACTGCAGTGACACATATAAAGTAATCATTAGATAGCCCGCACAAAGCCTAATTATTCTGCAAAACACTTTTATAGTCATGGGGGTTTTAGTGGGCAAATAGGATGGGAAAAAAAACGAAAAATGTGTCGGGAAAAAAAAGAGAAAAAAAAAGTGGGGGGAAATTTTACAACTATGCTTGAGCGTTTAAAAAAAATTTTTAAAAAAAAAACCCGTAACTTACTGATTTCGCCGCCCTCGCGGGGCTGCCACAAAATGGGGAAAACCCCCCTGCCCACAGCTTCGCCCCCATTCCGCCTTTTCCTTGCGCGGCAACCCCAAAGTGCATCCTTTTTTTGGGACAAATTTTTGGGCCCCCCTCCTGCAGCAAGACCCAACATGTCCACATTGATGAGGGGGGACATCATGGCCCACTCCCTTAGGCGTCCTTCCGGGGTGTCTGCGCTCTTTTTGGGGTACTTTGCCCCGTGTCCCGCTTCCTCCTGCATGTGTTGCCCCCCATTTCCGTGAGCTGCAAAGTCTTTTCCGGGTTTCTCACCAAATCCCACGCCTGAATTTCCCGGGGTGATCCCTTGTTTTCTCGCACCCAAAGACTTTCATTGTACAACGGGAGAAAACGCTGACAACGCAAACATGCTGCCCCCCTAAGATACGCCTGAGAAAAACACGCATGACAGGCGCCCCCCCGAGAAATAAAGGTCCGTGTGTAATGGTTTTCACGCCTCTCACTCGTCCCAAATTTCCCACCTAGTGTGAGCCG
>JARQOD010013178.1:0-16710 GCA_033576555.1 Oophaga sylvatica
GGTTAGACAAGAGGAAATACAGACACAGACAGAAAATAGTATGAGCAAACGTTGGGGCCCAATCTTCCTAGAAAGAAAAGGATAGGAAGGACACTTACTGCAATCCAAAAAACCCTAAAAAAAATACCAACTCTACTAATTGCAAAAACACCTGAGATCACACGATCTCTACCACCTAAATTAGTTCTCTGGTGTAACAAAACTAAGCCGCAGCCACTGAAAAACTGAAAAGCAAATGAACAAACAACAGTGGCTCAGACAAACTGAGAGGGGCACAAGCCCCCGGAGGGGACCTGGCTGACCTCCACAGAAGTGCAGGAAAAAATGCAAAAAGCAAGCACAAAAATAAAAGCAGAAAATATCTTATCTGTTAGCAGAAGATGCAGGCAAGACTCAGCAGGTTTCCAAGTGAACCAGGAACCAAAGTTGAGACAAGAACAATTGATCACCGGCAACCCTGATGGGAGGGAACCTCCCTTATATAAGACCAGTCTGTAACTCCTGATTGCCAATCCTCATTGAATGGTTCAGTACTGTTTGTAACCACCAGAGGGAGCTTCTGCTCAGAATTCATTTCTAACACATTCACAACAGGCACATGCCTAACATGTGGATGCTAAATGTGGTATAGGCACACTGTGGCTTCAGAAGGAAGTGGGGCATTTGGAAGTTCAGAATTTGCTGGATTTCTTATGGGGGGTGAGGAGCCATAGTGCTTTTCCAGTCCCCGTGGGAGTCCCCTATATTTCCGTTAACAGATGACAGAACTGAGGACTTCCTTTTGTTGAGAACATTTTACACAACATTTTGAATTATTTATCCTGTGCTCTGCATGCACTGAGCATTTACATTGGGGTTTTCATTTAAGTCTCAGAATGACACGATTCAGATGAAACCCTGGATAGCTCCTTTAGGCCGGAGTCACACTAGATAGGAATACGGACGAGTGCTACACGATAAAACAAACCATGGCACTCGGACCACAGTTAATCTATAGGACAGCTCCCATCACCGTTTTTTTCTTGGCTTTATTATACATGCGAGTGAAATCGCAGCATGCTGCGATTTGCAGCGTATATCGGCCAAGAATCGCCAATGCAAGTCTATGGGTGCGAGGAGAAAATAAAAAAAAAAAATCGAACACCACACGGATCATCCATGTGACTTGTGAGAAGTACGCACCGGTGTCCTTTGAAAAGCTGGCAATTCATGTACTGTGTTCAGTAAAATCGCACTGACAGGTTAGACTAGAAAGGATAGACTAGAAATATCCACATAAACTGGCATTTTCCCCGCTCCAGAGTTCAGCCTGTGAGGAAGCAGAGCTTCAGTGACGTTCAGCACTACTCACTGAAGCTCCGTTAGAATCAGGCCACCATCTAGTATATACATACATACAACACACACACATACACCTATTCTACGTGTATATATCTGTATTTATCTACTCTACTATAACCTATTCTATACTGTATATATAGATGTTTTGAAGAATATTTGGTTTAAAAACAATGTGTACAGTTGCATATTATAATGCAATTGTAACATGAGCTTTTACATATAGAGAACTGCTGTATGTAAAAGCTCATGTTAAAATCGCATTGCTTACGGATGTCATACGGATGCTAGATGCAAGGAAATAAGGAAATCGCATCATCGCATTGCAAACAGATTACATACGGAGGACATTGATGTGATTCTCGGCCGTCAAAATCGGATCGATTTTTTTAATACGTTAAGTGTGATTCCAGCCTTAAGCTACAAGTCTGCAGTCACTATGTGACTACAGACTTGTGAATCCTACATCGCACACATTGGTCTATGAGAATTGGCTATTTATCCACTTTGCTGCCAGTTCTGATGACAAGAACCTGTTTGGGCCAGGCTGCAGTGACTCGAGTAAGATATGGGGCATCACTATTGGTTTGTCTGCAGTGTGAGATCAGTGGCCCAAAAGTCATTTACTACTTTCAGTAACACCCTTGGGTGGCCATTTTAATACCCATTTTTCTGCCAGTTGTATAATTTTTATAGCCGCTTTTGTGTATTCGCATCAGGGCACCTCGATGCATTGTATTTTATTATTGTGTTTTTTATTTTTGCTATACCTGTAAAAAACAACTTCAGAATTGTACCCGGGTCACTGTGATTTTTCTGTATAAAAAACAAAAGTGTTATCCACAAGTTGCAAATGATGTATTCGGTGTATGCAGACCAACAAATTTGAACTGTGATCAAAAATGCAGAATTTGTTTTTTCCAAATGGTGCCATACGCTCAATTCACACGTTACTACATGGACAATCATCAGATGTAACGCTGTGGAGTCCTCGCCCAACCCACGGTCACACTGAACCCTTTAGTGGTCCCACTAGGAGTGGACTACATGGTGACATTGCCTCAGTGTCCACCCTGTGCTGTCAGATGCCTGATCCTGCCTCACAACATGTCATCACATACAAACTCTGAAGCAGCCAATCTCCAGCAGGTGACAGATGTGGTCGGCATAATGCCCTGGCATCAGTCTGAATAATGGCGACAGGGCTCGCCTCATACAAGCCAGTGTGCATGTGCCACAGGGCTGCCCAAGACACGCGCGTCCCGCCCTCCTGACAGACCCTCGCCCCGGCGGCGCCATATTGTGCTCTGGCTCCACAGCCAAGCAGGCAGCTCGTGCATGTCAGGACATGTCTGGGGTCCCTACTCTGCATTAGGGCCTGTGCGCTCCGTTACCAGACATGTTGGCGCTGCAACCCGCCCCTCACTAGAGTAACAAGTCCAGGTGAGTGTATCCCTTCGCTAAACCGACTCCTACGATTATCCTGGAAAACCGGCAATAGTGTTGTTTTTGATACTTCACTAAAGGCCACGTAAGTGTACACCTGACCCACGTACACCAGGGAACACTGTGACATGCGTTACCTCACAGTGCAGCCTCCACGCAGCTCAAGCCAACCACACCTCTCCTTCACGGGACGCAAACCACCCGACTACCGGCCAATGGCAGCAAACCTTACCCCCCACGTGATCTAGGCCTAAGGCGGAGTATCCGGGACCGCTATGTGCGCAATGAAAGTAGTCCCTCGAGGGAAGGATACCAGCGAATGTCGTCTATGCATAACATGTGAGCCGTGCCCGTCCTTAGCGCCTGGTGTAGCCGGAAGTATGGTTCCTCCACAAATCTGGGCACAGGGGTCACTAGAGACCATAGCTGGCAGGGAGAAAGTGTTATTCTGTTACATAGAGCTGGGTGATGTCTATTGTGACATATAGAAAATACCCCTCAAAGTGCTGAAAAGCGCATTCAAGAAGTTAACCCTTAAGGTGCTTCACAGGAATTAATGGAACGTGGAGGGAAAAAAAAACATTAACCCCTTCACCCCCAAGGGTGGTTTGCACGTTAATGACCGGGCCAATTTTTACAATTCTGACCACTGTCTCTTTATGAGGTTATAACTCTGGAACGCTTCAACGGATCGTCGCGATTCTGAGATTGTTTTCTCGTGACATATTGTACTTCACATTAGTGGTAAAATTTCTTCGATATAACTTATGGTTATTTTTGAAAAAAACGCAAATATGGCGAAAATTTTGCAATTTTCAAACTTTGAATTTTTATTCCCTTAAAACAGAGAAATATGTCACAAAAATAGTTAATAAATAACATTTCCCACATGTCTACTTTACATCAGCACAATTTTGGAACCAAATTTTTTTTTTCTTAGGAAATTATAAGGGTTAAAAGTTGACCAGCGATTTCTCATTTTTACAACGAAATTTACAAAGCCATTTTTTTTAGGGACCATCTCATATTTGAAGTCACTTTGAGGGGTCTATATAGCAGAAAATACCCAAAAGTGACACCATTCTAAAAACTGCACCCCTCAAGGTACTCAAAACCACATTCAAGAAGATTATTAACCCTTCAGGTGCTTCACAGGAACTAAAGCAACGTGGAAGGAAAAAATGAATATTTAACTTTTTAGCCACAAAAATGATCTTTTACAAACTTTTTTTATTTTCACAAGAGTAAAAGGAGAAAATGGGCAGATAAAGTTGTTGTGCAATTTCTCCTGAGTACGCCAATACCCCATATGTGGGGGAAAACCACTGTTTGGGCACACGGCAGAGCTCGTAAGGGAAGGAGCGCCGTTTGACTTTTTCAAACTAAAATTGGCTGGAATTGAGATTGGACGCCATGTCGTGTTTGGAGAGCCCCTGATGCGCCTAAACAGTGGAAACCCCCCACAAGTGACACCATTTTGGAAACTAGACCCCCTAAGGAACTTATCTAGATCTGTTGTGAGCACTTTGAACCCCCAAGTGTTTCACAAAAGTTTATAATGCCTGGGTCTGAAAAATAAAAAAAACAATTTTCCACAAAAATGATTTTTTAGTCCCAAATTTTTGATTTTTCCCAAGGAAATTGGACCCCAAAAGTTGTTGTCCAATTTGTCCTGAGTATGCTGATACCCTATATGTGGGGGGGGGAAACTGTTTGGGCGCACGACAGGGCTTGGAAAGGAAGCAGTAACGTTTTGGAATGCAGACGTTGATGGGGGTCATGTTCCGTTTGCAGTGCCCCAGATGTGCCTAAACAGTGGAAACCCCCCACAAGTGACCCCATTTTGGAAACTAGACCCCCTAAGGAGCTTTTCTAGATCTTTGGTGAGCACTTTGAACCCCCAAGTGCTTCACACAAGTTTATAATGCCTGAGCATGAAAATAAAAAATCCTATTTTTTTCCCACAAAAATTATCTTTTAGACACTAATTTTTTATTTTCCCAAGGGTAACAGGAGAAATTGGACCACAAAAGTTGATGTCCAATTTGTCCTGAGTAAGCTGATACCCAATATGTGGGAGTAAACTACTGTATGGGCGCACGTCGGGGCTCGGAAGGGAAGTATTGATGTTTTGGATTGCAGACTTTGATGGAATGGTCTGGGGGCGTCATGTCGCATTTGGAGAGCCCCTGATGTGCCTAAACAGTGGAAACCCCCCACAAGTGACCCCATTTTGGAACATAGACCCCACAAGGAACTTATCTAGATGTGTGGTGAGCACTTTGAACCCCGAAATGCTTCACAGAAGTTTATAACGTACAGCTGTAAAAATCAAAAATCTTTTTTTTTTTTTACAAAAATGATTTTTTTGCCCCCAATATTTTATTTTCACAAGGGTAACAGGAGAAATTGGACCCCAAAAGTTGTTGTCCAATTTGTCCTGAGTACGCTGATACCCAAATATGTGGAGAAAACTACTGTATGGGCACACTTCGGGGCTCGGAAGGGAAGTAGTGACGTTTTGGATTGCAGACTTTGATGGAATGGTCTGGGGGCGTCATGTCGCATTTGGAGAGCCCCTGATGCACCTAAACAGTGGAAACCCCCCACAAGTGACCCCATTTTGGAAAATAGACCCCACAAGGAACTTATCTAGATATGTGGTGAGCACTTTGAACCCCGAAGTGCTTCACAGAAGTTTATAATGTACAGCCGTAAAAATAATTTTTTTTTTTTTACAAAAATGATTTTTTCGCCCCCAATATTTTATTTTCACAAGGGTAACAGGAGAAATTGGACTCCAAAAGTTGTTGTGCAATTTGTCATGAGTACGCTGATACCCAATATGTGGAAGAAAACTACTGTATGGGTACACGTTGGGGCTCGGAAGGGAAGTAGTGACGTTTTGGATTGCAGACTGTTAGAACCCTCTTGTTAGGTTTTGTTTCAGTTTGCTGGTCACATGACCTTTTTTCCCTATTTAATCTGGCTCCGCCCTTCTGCCTTTGCTGGACTTCATTGTATTTCCTACTCTTAAGCTAGCCGGGTGCTTAGGTGCCTTACTCAGTCAGTTTTGCTTGATCTTAGGATCTCTAAGTAATTTGTTTTCTGTTTTATTTTTCCCTGCTACAATTTCTGTTAGGAGATGTCCACCTTTTCTCCCAGTCCCTAGATCTTGTAGGGATTCCTCCCTCGCAACTATAGGTCTTCGTTCAGACTAGCTGAGGACTTTAGCGGGTCTGGTCGCAGGATCAGGTTCCCCGTTACATCGTAGGGATCCAGCTTAGTTCTATTGTAGGGACAGAATTCCCATCTTTCGTTAGTGCTTGTAGCAGATCATAACACAGACTTTGATGGAATGGTCTGGGGGCGTCATGTCGCATTTGGAGAGCCCCTGATGCGCCTAAACAGTGGAAACCCCCCACAAGTGACCCCATTTTGGAAAATAGACCCTACAAGGAACTTATCTAGATGTGTGGTGAGCACTTTGAACCCCGAAGTGCTTCACAGAAGTTTATAATGTACAGCCGTAAAAATAATATTTTTTTTTTTTTACAAAAATGATTTTTTCGCCCCCAATATTTTATTTTCACAAGGGTAACAGGAGAAATTGGACTCCAAAAGTTGTTGTGCAATTTGTCATGAGTACGCTGATACCCAATATGTGGAAGAAAACTACTGTATGGGTACACGTTGGGGCTCGGAAGGGAAGTAGTGACGTTTTGGATTGCAGACTGTTAGAACCCTCTTGTTAGGTTTTGTTTCAGTTTGCTGGTCACATGACCTTTTTTCCCTATTTAATCTGGCTCCGCCCTTCTGCCTTTGCTGGACTTCATTGTATTTCCTACTCTTAAGCTAGCCGGGTGCTTAGGTGCCTTAGTCAGTTTTGCTTGATCTTAGGATCTCTAAGTAATTTGTTTTCTGTTTTATTTTTCCCTGCTACAATTTCTGTTAGGAGGTGTCCACCTTTTCTCCCAGTCCCTAGATCTTGTAGGGATTCCTCCCTCGCAACTATAGGTCTTCGTTCAGACTAGCTGAGGACTTTAGCGGGTCTGGTCGCAGGATCAGGTTCCCCGTTACATCGTAGGGATCCAGCTTAGTTCTATTGTAGGGACAGAATTCCCATCTTTCCTTAGTGCTTGTAGCAGATCATAACAGTAAGTCCAGCCCAAAAAAAAAAAAATCTAAGGAAAGATTTTCTGTTTCCATCATGGTGTCGGTTCAGGATTTGGCTCGCCTGCAGGGACTTTCTCTGGAGGTGGCTGAGATCCAGCAACACGTGAGTAGTTGTTCTGGAGCACATTTCGTGGAGCCAAAGGTATGTTTGCCTGATTTATTTTTTGGTGAACAACAAGATTTTTTTCTTTTAAAAATGCTTGCTTGTTGTATTTCCGTTTGAGACCCAGATCCTCTGGTGATGAATCACAGCGCATAGGGTTCATAATGTCACTTTTGCGCAAAGAACCTCAGGACTGGGCCTTTTCTCTGCAGCCTAGTGATCCATGCTTTAGATCAGTGGATAGTTTTTTTTCTGCTTTGGGGATATTGTATGACGATCCGGATCGTGTTTCATCAGCTGAGACAGAATTGAGACGTTTGAGACAGGGATCAGGTAATGTGGAAAAATATTGTACTCACTTCCGAAGGTGGTCCACTCAGGTGGGGTGGAACGATTCAGCTTTGAAAAGTTTATTTCTTGCAGGGTTATGTGAAAGGGTTAAAGATTTGCTGATTGCTTATCCTATACCTGGTAACTTGCAAGAGGCTATGCAATTAGCCATACGGGTGGATAGGTGACTGCGTGCAAGGGTTAATGAGAGTAAATTTGCCTTGTCAGCTCCAAGTCTGGAGAGGGACTGTACTGACATTGCAGAGCCGATGGAAATTGGAGCAATTACACCTCACTCTCGGGAAAAAGACTAGATTTGCTGAGGGCTTGTGTTTCTATTGTGGCAAATCTGAGCATTTTATTAAGAACTGTGTGCTTCGAATGAATAAAGAGAGAAAAAAAAAAATGAGGTCAGTTTCGCCCGCATAGCTTGTTTAAACAATAAAGGTGTCTTTCTTTCTGCTACCACAGCTGTTGAGGAGGAATTAATGGAGTTTCGGGTATTTGTGGATTGTGGTTCAACTCTCAATGTGATTGATGGGAAATTTTTGGAAAAACTAAAATTAAAACCCAAACTTCTGTCTTCCCCTATTAATGTGGTGTCTGTGGATGGTTCTCCCTTGAAAAATGTTACCATATCTGTGAATTTCCTCTTACTATTATTGGTTTTCATCAAGAGAATTTGGATTTGGTAGTTTTGAATAATTTGCCCTCACCGGTGATTTTGGGGTTACCTTGGTTAAAATTGCACAATCCGGTACTGGATTGGTCTACCAATGAAATTAAGTCCTGGAGTCCTAATTGTTATGACAAGTGTTGTAACGGGCGTATTGCTGCTGTAGTTAAGGGGGAGTTACCTGTACCTATACAGGATTTTTGGAAATTTTTTTCTGATAAGGAATCGCAGGTATTGCCTCCTCATAGAGAATATGATTGTGCAATTGAATTTGTCCCTAGAGCGACTCTTCCTAAAAGTCGTTTATTTAATTTGACTATTCCTGAGAGAAAGGCTTTGGAGGAATACATACAGACAAGCTTGGCCGCCGGTCACATTAGGCCTTCCAAATCTCCTGTGGCGGTTGGATTTTTTTTTGTTAAAAAAAAGGACGGCGGTTTACGGCCTTGTCTAGACTTTCGTGAGATTAATAAGATTACTGTACGCAATCCTTACCCACTGCCATTGATTCCTGATTTGTTTAATCAGTTAGTGGGGGCCAAGTGGTTCTCGAAAATTGATCTTCGAGGGGCATACAATTTGTTGCGCATGAAGTAGGGGGATGAATGGAAGACTGCGTTTAACACTCCACTGGGTCATTTTGAGAATCTGGTCATGCCTTTTGGGCTTTCCAGTGCTCCGGCATTTTTTCAGAATCTTATTAATGACATCCTTAGACCTTTGATCGGCAGAAGTGTGGTTGTGTATTTGGATGACATTTTGATTTATTCACTGGATTTGGAGTCTCATTGGAGGAGTGTGCGTGAAGTATTACAGTTACTGAGTGATAATTCACTTTTTGCCAAACTAGAAAAATGTGAGTTCACTGTACAGAGACTTCGTTTTTTGGGCTACATTGTCTCCAGTGAAGGTTTTGAGATGGACCCGGTGAAAGTGCAAGCTGTGCAGGATTGGCCTAGACCTATTGGTGTGAAATCAATACAGAGGTTTTTGGGGTTCGCCAATTATTATAGAAAATTCATAAAAAAAATTTCTGTGATTGCCGAACCTCTGACCGATCTCACCAGGAAAGGTGCTGATGCGGTTCAGTGGACTACGGAGGCCATTGAGGCTTTTGTGTTGCTAAAGGAGAGGTTCAGCTCTGCTCCCATCCTTACGCAGCCTGATGTGACTAAACCATTTTTGGTTGAGGTTGATGCTTCTTCTGTGGGGGTCAGCGCGGTGTTGTCTCAGACAAAGACGGATGGAGTACATCCCTGTGCTTTTTTTTCCAAGAAATTTTCTGAGTCTGAACTAAATTATGATATCGGTAATCGGGAGTTGTTGGCAATTAAACTTGCATTTGAACACTGGCGTCATTTTTTGGAGGGAGCGGAATTTCCCGTTCAAGTCTTCACCGATCATAAAAATCTGGTCTACCTTGATGCTGCCAAAACGCTTGAATGCCCGTCAGGCTAGGTGGGCACTGTTTTTCTCACGGTTTAATTTTACCGTTACTTACATCCCAGGTACTAAAAATGTTAAAGCTGATGCTTTGTCTCGCAGCTTTTCTCCTATGGTGGGTACTGAGGAGGAGGAGGAAAACATCTTGCAAGAGGGGGTTGTTATTGCTGTTTTGGACTCCGTGTTGGAAGATGAGATTCTTAAAGCACAGGAGAATGCCCCATCTAACACGCCGCATGGGAGGTTGTTTGTGCCTGGTACCCTGAGGAGAGATTTGTTTGTTGAATGTCATGACTCTCGGTTGGCAGGTCATCCTGGAATCTCTGAGACCAAGAGACTTGTGGGTCGCAGTTTTTGGTGGCCAGGATGGCAGAAGGAAGTCATTAAGTGGGTGCGTCAATGCACTGTGTGTGCTAGATCTAAGTCTTCTCATACTCCTGCTGCGGGGTTGCTTTGCCCTCTGGAGGTCCCTAGTGCACCTTGGACACATTTGGCTATGGACTTTATTACTGACCTTCCTCCCTCTGAGGGTTTCACTGTCATCTGGGTGGTCGTGGACCGTTTTAGCAAGATGTGTCACTTGGTTCCTTTCATCAAACTGCCCTGCGCTAAGACTCTCGCTAAGGCCTTTGTCAAGGAAATAGTCAGACTACATGGTGTTCCTACTGACATTGTTTCTGATAGGGGACCTCAGTTTGTGGCTCGTTTTTGGCACGCCTTTTGTGACAGGTTGGGAGTTCATTTGTCGTTTTCATCCGGATATCATCCTGAGTCTAATGGCCAGACAGAAAGGAAAAACCAGGATGTTGAGCAGTTCTTGCGTTGTTTTGTGACTGATAATCAAGAGGGGTGGTTCTGAGTTTCTGCCACTTGCTGAGTTTGCTCTTAACAACCATACATCCGCTTCTGCTGGTTTTCGCTTTTTTTTGTTGTACTGGGAGATATCCGTCGTTTGGGTCATTTTCCAAGTTGGATCGGTCTCGTACCTGAAAGAGAATTTTTGTGTTTTGGAGAGAGTTTTGGACTGATGTGCGTGTAATCTTCAGGAGGCTAACAAAGATCCAAAGTTATTTATAGAAAACGACAAGAGGTTTTGTTGCTAATGGTCACATGGTTTGGTTGTTTCTAAGAATCTGTGCTTGAGATTCCGTCTAAGAAATTGGGTCCCAAGTTTGTAGGGCCCTTTAAGGTGCTTCAGGTATTAACACATAGAACTACTGATGGAGTCATTTGACTCCTTTCGGTTTTTATTTCTCTTCTGTGACTACATTTTTCAGAATTCCGGCTTGAAACTCGGTGACTTTTCCTCAATATGATGTGAAAAAAGATTTTGTGGAATAAATAATTTTGGTGAAAATTGCGTGTTTTTTTCAAAATTTACCAAGAACTACTGAGGGGAGTCATTTTGACTCCCTACTATTTTTGGTCCTTTTGTCACTAAATGTTGCTATTAAAGTTTTGTGCATAATTTTTTCACTCTGCTTATTTACCCTGATGTTCATATAGATGTAGTTCAATTTACATGTCAATTTTTCACATTTTCCTTGTGTTTTACCTGCTTGTTATTACTGTGTAATTGCTGAACAAAATAGCTTGTTTACTCTAGGCTCTTATCTTATGCTAATTTCGATTCATTATATTGACAGTATAAAGAACTGTACGCTTGCAGAAGCATGCAGGAACAATATTTACAGTTTACTCTATCTGATGAGGAGCTAGATGCATTCATTGGAATTTCATGCTCTGGAATATCTGGCACGAACCGTCACTCCATTAGCAGTATTTGGTGTAATGACTGGGAATACCGTTTTGCAAAGCGACAATGTCTAGGGACCGCTTTGTTGAAATTATGAGGTTTCTCAGATTTGATGAGAAATCTACTCGATCGAGAAGAACTGCAACGGACAAGTTTGCTCTATTTTCTACTGTGTGGGACAGGTTTATTGAAAATTGTATTGCGTGTTACAAACCTGGCCCATACATAACGGTGGATGAGCACTTTTCCCAAGCAAAACTAGGTGTCCATTCACGCAGTAATTAGATGTAGATGGATCAGAGGCACGAAAATATCCACACGAACATGCACAAGGAGATGGCCTATGTTCATGCATTTGAAAACTGCCTTAGACTTTGCGGTTATAATGCATGGATATTATTCAATGAGATGCAACCCACCAAAAATGTCACGCAAGGCAATTTTTGCAAACGCTTGTGAGAGAGTTGAGTGGTCCTTATGTACAGATAGGGAAAAGGGTTCCACGTCCCAAGTTTCTACTGCTCAGAAGTGATGGTTCAAACAAAATTTTGCCAGATCAAAGAAAAGTGCAAGAAAAATAGATCTGTCGGCAATTGTAAGACTTGTGGTAAGTCTTTGTGTGGGCAATGTACTGCCATAAATCAAAGGCAATGCCTAAAATGCGAAACACCAAATGTTTAGAAGGTGAATTCTGCGCCATATTTTCATTTTTATGCTCCTCCACCTACATTTTCTCTGCTTTTTGTTCTTCAGTTGTTGTTTATATGTGTGCACTTGAATAAAAAAAAATGTTTGAAAAACGTCTATTATAATTATTGTTATTTTCTGTAGAAAAATAAGAAAAGCAGAAAAAAAACAATCAAAAGCATTACTGTTGGATCTCACAATAATAATACATTACAAAAAATATAATTATTAATAAATAACCACAAATGAAACTCTAAAAATAAACGAAAACAAGCAAGGAGTCAAAATGACTCCTTTCAGTAGTTCTAGGCGGGGTCACGAGTCCAGTAGTCCTAGTGTTAACCAATCTGCTGTTAAGTTGGAGCTTCCCACCTCCTGGAAGATTAATCCAGTGTTTCATGTTTCTCTCTTGAAAAAAGCTGAGGTCTCAGATGGAGACGTCTCGGCCACTGTTCCCCTGGTGGTGGAGGACGGGCAATATGAGATTTCCCGCATCCTAAATTCTAGACGGTATAGAGGGAGTTTACAGTACCTCGTCGCTTGGAAGGGTTATGGACCCGAGGATAACTCATGGGTGAGGGCGGATGATGTTTCTGCGTCTAGACTTGTCAGAGCGTTTCACAAGAGGTTTCCGGATAAGCCTAAGTCCTAGGGGATCCGGAGGATCCTCTTAGAAGGGAGGGTACTGTTAGAACCCTCTTGTTAGGTTTTGTTTCAGTTTGCTGGTCACATGACCTTTTTTCCCTATTTAGTCTGGCTCCGCCCTTCTGCCTTTGCTGGACTTCATTGTATTTCCTACTCTTAAGCTAGCCGGGTGCTTAGGTGCCTTACTCAGTCAGTTTTGCTTGATCTTAGGATCTCTAAGTAATTTGTTTTCTGTTTTATTTTTCCCTGCTACAATTTCTGTTAGGAGGTGTCCACCTTTTCTCCCAGTCCCTAGATCTTGTAGGGATTCCTCCCTCGCAACTATAGGTCTTCGTTCAGACTAGCTGAGGACTTTAGCGGGTCTGGTCGCAGGATCAGGTTCCCCGTTACATCGTAGGGATCCAGCTTAGTTCTATTGTAGGGACAGAATTCCCATCTTTCGTTAGTGCTTGTAGCAGATCATAACACAGACTTTGATGGAATGGTCTGGGGGCGTCATGTCGCATTTGGAGAGCCCCTGATGCGCCTAAACAGTGGAAACCCCCCACAAGTGACCCCATTTTGGAAAATAGACCCTACAAGGAACTTATCTAGATGTGTGGTGAGCGCTATGAAGCCCCAAGTGCTTCACAGAAGTTTATAACGTACAGTCGTAAAAACAAAAAAATCATTTTTAAAAAAAAAATTATATTTTTACCCCAGTTTTTTATTTTCCCAGGGGTAACAGAAGAAATAGCACAAATTGCACAATAACTCTTGGGGTCCAGAGTACGCTGATACCCCATATGCGGGGGTAAACTACTGTTTGGGCGCATGGCAGAGCTCAGAAGTGAAGGAGCACTGTTTGACTTTTTCAATGCAGAATTGGCTGGAATTGAGATCAGACGCCATGTCACATTTGGAGACCCCCTGATGTGCCTAAACAGCGGAAACCCCCCAATTCTAACTCCAACCCTAACCCCAACACACCCCTAACGCTAGTCCCAACCCTAACCACAAACCTAACCCTAACACACCCATAACTCTAATCCCAACCCTAACCCTAATCCTAACTTTAGCGCCAACCCTAACCCTAACTTTAGCCGCAACCCAAACCCTAATGGGAAAATGGAAATAAATACTTTTTTTTAATTTTATTATTTTTCCCTAACTAAGGGGGTGATAAAGGGGGGTTTGATTTACTATTTATAGCGGGTTTTTATGATTGGCAGCTGTCACGCTAAAAGACGCTTTTTATTGCAAAAAATAGTTTTTGCATCACCACATTTTGAGAGCTATAATTTTTGCATATTTTGGCCCACAGAGTCATGTGAGGTCTTATTTTTTGCGTGACGCGGTGACGTTTTTATTGGTACCATTTTTGAGCATGTGACTTTTTGATCGCTTTTTATTTTGATTTTTGGGAGGTTAGAATGAACAAAAATCAGCAATTCATGAATTTCTTTTGGGGGAGGCGTTTATACCGTTCCGCGTGTGGTAAAATTAATGAAGCACTTTTATTCTTGGGGTCAGTACGATTACGGCGATACCTCATTTATATCATTTTTTTATGTTTTGGCGCTTTTATACAATAAAAACAATTTTATATAAAAAAATCATTATTTTTGCATCGCTTTATTCTGCGAGCTATAACTTTTTTATTTTTTCGCTGATGATGCTGTATGGCGGTTCGTTTTTTGCGGGACAAGATGACGTTTTCAGCGGTACCATGGTTATTTATATCCGTCTTTTTGATCGCGTGCTATTCCACTTTTTGTTTGGCGGTATGATGATAAAGCATTGATTTTTTTGCTTTGTTTTTTTTTTTTTAAGAGGTTCACTAAAGGGGTTAATTAGTGAGACAGTTTTATAGGGGGGGTTGTTACGGACGCGGCGATACCAAATATGTGTACTTTTATTGTTTTGTTTTTTTTATTTACACGAAAAAATGAATTTATTGGGGAATATTTTTTTTTTATGATTTTTTTAAACAATTTTTATTTTTATTTTTTTAACTTTTTTACTTTGTCCCAGGGTGGGACATCACTGTATTTTAGCAGATCGCTGGTGTGACAGTGTGCACAGCAAGCTGTCACACCAGCGATCGCTCTTGCATCGCTGCAGGCTTCTCAGTGCCTGCTCTCAGCATATTTGAAAAGCGCAATCGCGGGAAGCCGAACGCCGTCTGTGCTATTCACAGACGACGATACGCAAGAGATGCAGAGGAGCCGGGGGGAGGGAGAAGAGAGAAAACGCCGCCCTCCAGACCGGACCGCCCTGATTTACAGAAAAGAATCTGAACTTTACGAAGGTATTTTGCTATCAAAACGGGGGTATCAGGATATATGCTACATACCGATAGCTTGCTTATGGGATGCACTATTCAGTCATATCTTTAGCTGATATGGCTAAAATGGGGTGACAGATTCCCTTTAAAACTTTTTTAACAAAATTCTCGTTTAGACCCATTTTTCGTCACTTTCACAAGGGTAAGGCCGGGATCACACATGCGAGGAAATTGTCCGACGCTAGCATGTGAAATCCCAGCTCTGGCGCCGGCACTCGGGAGTGGAGCGAGCGGCTGCATAGAAATACATGCAGCCGCGCACTCCACTCCCGAGTGCCGGCGCCAGAGCTGGCATTTCACATGCGAGCGTCGGTTGTAAGGTTCTTTGTACATGTTTCTTGAAACTCAGTTTTTCCGTCAGCCATTTTGCTTTCTGTCTTGCTGCAGCTATCTTGCCCTCAGTCAATATGGAGTTTCCAGCTTTCATGTTCCCGCCCTGATTCTCTCCCTCTTGCTTCTTAAGCAGCCTAAGCTGAGCAATCAGTGCTTCAGAATCAAGCCTGCAGTGAGCCTGTGACCTGACTCCTGGAGAAACCTTGGACTTTGTACTCCAGCTATTTCCTACTGAGGAACTTTGGAACACTTGTGGACTCTGGAAACCTGCTATTTGATAAATCCACGTTTGCATGGAATTACGGTAACAGAGAAGAGATCCTGAACCTGTGTTGGAGAGTTATTGCTGAGCTTAAGTTACTCTGGCCTGCTGTGTCTCCTGCTTCTGTACCTGCAAATTGTGTGACCATTTTTGCCACTTGTATGAAGTAATACAAGTCCTTCTATATCAAACCTGTGTCTCATGTGTTTTCCTCGCACCCAAGCACAAGACGCTATATGAACTGTACACCATACATTACAGTCGGACGTTTTCGTCGCATGTGTGATCCCGGCCTAACATGAAAAAATGGACAACACAATTTATTGTGCAATTTCTCCTGAACATGCAGATACCCCATATGTGGGGGAAATCTACTGTTTGGGCGCACGGCAGGGCTTGGAGAGGAAGGAGCGCAATTTGACTTTTTTAATGTAATATTTGCTGGATTAATTATCGGAAGCTGTGTTGTGTTTGGAGACCTACCTGTTATGATTTGGTAGCTGAGGAGAGCAGGCAAAAACGGCAATACACCAGAGAGGTTGGAATCTACTGGATTGCAGTACCCTGACTAATCACCACAACTAAAGGCAGCCGTGGAGCGTTCTTACGTTGGTCCTAGACGCCTCGTCACAGCCTGAGAGGTTAACTACACCTAAAGATAGAAAGAGGAAAGCTATCTGCCCCGGAGCAGATCCCCAAAGAACATAGGAAGCCCCCAAACATGTAATAGCGGTTAGACCAGAGGAAATACAGACACAGACAGAAAATAGTAAGAGCAAATGTTGGGGCCCAATCTGCCTAGAAAGAAAAAGAATAGGAAGGACACTTACTGCAATCCAAAAAACCCTAAAAAATACCAACTCTACTAATTGCAAAAACACCTGAGATCACACGACCTCTACCACCTAAATTAGTTCTCTGGTGTAACAAAACTAAGCCGCAGCCACTGAAAAAACTGGAAATAGCAAATGAACAAATAACAGTGGCTCAGATAAACTGAGTAGAGCACAAGCCCCCAGAGGGGACCTGGCTGACCTCCACAGAAGTGCAGGGAACAATGCAAAAAGCAAGCACAAAAATAAAAATAGAAAATATCTTATCTGAGAGCAGGAGAAGAGGCAAGACTCAGCAAGCTTCCAAGTGAACCAGGAACCACAGTTGAGACAAGAACAATTGATCATCGGCAACC
>JARQOD010013179.1:0-16703 GCA_033576555.1 Oophaga sylvatica
ACTGCTTCCGGAGGGTTCCCCCGGGGTCACGTTGAATGGTTTCTACCCCCTACGCAGGACAGCTGGCCAATTTCCCCCGCCCCCGGGCAGTCCTTCACTTATCCGAAAGCGCATTTACCCCCGGGAGAGGGAAAGGGGCCGGTCACTGTACTCAGCTGCCGGAAATCCATTCATCTCGTGCCCCCGGGACCTCGGGTAAGAATGACAGCCCCGCATTGACATTTCCGGGAATTCCTGTGTCAGTATTCCTTTTTTAACAGAACCCCCCATATACAAAGAATTTTACTGCGGAATTTCGATTCCTACCCGTATGAAAAAATATCGAACCAGAAAGGAATTCCTACTGCGAAACGGCCGATCCCCAATTTTGAGGGAAGTCAAATATCTTCCTAAAGCTTTTATTAAAACTTTTTTTTAATAGAAACTAAACTATCCCCTTTTTCCCCAGACAAGCCTCCGGTTTTTTTCATTGTGGAGAGATAGAAAGCCCTCGATTTTTCCCTTTTTTTTCCCCCCAAAATAAAAAGATGGGGCAGAACGCCAAAAGGGTTTACCTCTTCCCCCTCGACCTCATAGACTTTAAAAACCCCCTCCAATCCTGGGGCTCCCCCCCCGGGGCATTTGGTTCTTCTGCTTTTTTTAAATTTGTAAAGGGCTTTTAAGGGGTTGAACTTTTGAAAGGAAAAAAAAAACATTTGTCCATCCTTCAAAAATTTCTTCAGAATAAATCCCCAATCTATGCCTTCAAAGAACCTAATAACTGTAAGAATACATATTGTTACCTCAGGAAACTCCAGCCTCTTTTAAACCCTTGAATGGTTTGCCATTCCCATCTCCTCGGCAAGCAATTCTAAATTCTCACTTCCCAACGTAAAAATCCTTTCTATGTTGGTGGAAAACCCCTTCTCGCCCCAGACGCAGAGAAAGCCCCCTTGTTACGTCCCTTTCTTGGTATAAAAAGATCCTGGAGAGATTTTGTATTGTCCTCTTTATACTTTTACATTGTTATTAATCCCCCCTCATCGTTTTTTTTCAAACAAAAATAACCAATTTGCTAACTCTCTGGGTATTGTAGCCCCCATCCCTTTATTAATTTTGTTGCCCTCCTTTGTATTCACTCTAGTTCATTATACCTTCCTGAGCACGGTGTCCAAAACTGAACTTTAGTACTCCATGTGCGGTCTAACCAGGGATTCGTACAGAGGCAGTATAATGCTCTCATCATGTTTCTTGTGTTTTAAGTTCTTGAGAAAGACCCAGTAGTCAGAAAATGATGAGAAAAATGACACATCTGTCAAGTAAATATTTTGTCTTTGATGCATTCATCCAGCACTGTTGCTTACTTCAGTAGTGACTATCTGATTATTTTTAATTCATTAAGCATAAAATCCTCAGATTTGTTTAGCCTTGTTATAACTTACTCAAATTAGTAACTTACCATTATTGCCTATTTTGCCAACTTTGCTCAATGACATCAATTGCAATGATATTATGTCAAATTTTGCAAAAAAAATCCTTTTTTTTTTGGTCCAATACATTGGAAAGACAAATAGCCCCACATATGTCCCCATCAGGCTAAGTTCACACGTTTGCGGGAATTGCCGGGAAATTTCGGGGGCAAATCCCACTTCTCCCGCGGGAAATATGCATTTTTTTTGTAAGCGTATTCCCGCCAGAATAATGGTTTTGCAAGCGAATTAGCTTGCAGAATGCTAGCGTTTTCCTCGATCTGTAGCATCGCTTGGAAAACTGATTGACAGTTTTTTCACACGAGTCAAACATATGTTTGACAATGTGCCAACTTTTTACTATTGATGCCGCCTATGTCGCATCAATATAAAAAGATCTAATGTAAAAATAATAAAAAAAATAAAAATAAGATATTTCACCTTTGGCGGCCCCCCAGCTTTCCCGCCTTCAGCGAAAGCTCCCGGCAACTCGCGGTCCCAGGACTTGCCAAATCACACCCATGACGTAGCATTCGCGAGACCGCTACGCCATCTGGGTGATTCTCGCAAAGGACTCTTGGGACCGTTTTGTTGCCGGCGTCGCTGAAGGCGGGAAGGCTGCGGGGGCCGCCGGAAGGTGGAAATCATTATTTAATTATTTTAATTATTGTTTTTCCGGGATATGGTACCCCGGGCCTGGAGGAGAGTCTCCTCTCCTCCAGACCCCGGGTACCACCGCACATGAACCCCTACATTTCCGCAAAATTAAGAAAAATGTTGCTATTTTTTCCGCAAAAGCGTTTTTTCCGGAAAAAAACGCAACATGTGGGCCCAAAATGCGGAATCAATTAACCCTTAGGTGCTTTGCTTGCGTTTTTTTTGCATTTTTACCGCGGAAAATCGCGGAAAAAACGCGAAAAAAACGCAAATATTCCTAACAGTGCACTGCCTCATAGTTGTTCCCCAGCCAGGGTTTATGTTATGTACACATTATCATATTAACTTTGCTTACAAATCCGGGGCCATTCCATCCATAAAACTCTGTGTGTTGTATAAATATATGGTGAAAGTATCCTGTGTAGAGACAAGTGCTTGCTTTATTTTTCCCCAAAAGAGCTCTATTCTGCATTAGGGGCATCTCAGATGTAGGGTGCCAATAGTACCGAAAAGTTCTATTTCATTAAAGTTAGATTAGACCTAGTCTTAGATAAGACTTTTTAATCCAACCATGTTCACACATTGAATATTTTTATTTTTATATCTCATATTTTAAGCCAAATCAGAGTAGATGAAAAATGCTGAAGTGGATACTTGTCTCTATTATACTTTTCCTCTGAATGTACCCTCCTGGTTTGACGTATAAATAATGAGGTAAAAAAATAAACTTGAACATGGCCTCAGACACCCAAAATCCCTTTAAATTTAACATTTTAGTTTTATTAATTAGATGAAATTATCATAAGAAAAAGAGTTTACATGTTTTAGCCACAGTCATTGGAGACACAATATAGACAATAAAAAGATGAAAATCAGATAAAAAATTTTTTTTTAGAGTAGATGCTTAAAAATACAGGAAATAACAAAATACTTATAAAACTGAGTGTAGAATATTGCCAGAGGTGAGATGAGAGCCATAAATCTTCCTTTACCTAATATTAAATTGTTAATACAAAAATACAGTTTAAAACCGTCTTAAATTATTTATAATTATTTTATATTAAAACTAACATATGTTCTTTAACTTCAGTAAAGCTAGAAAGAATATTACTTCTCACTTGCCTAACATAAATTTTTAACCATCAAGTAATTAAATTATCATAACATAGAATCAGAAAAAAATAAAATTGTACTTAGACAAAAGCAATAGTGCCATAAAATTCTAGAATAAATTGTATATTGACAAGGGGCTTTGCCAACCGCGGCAATTTCAATATACTGTATTTTTGGACCATAAGACGCACTTTTTTTCCCCCCAAAATTTGGGGGGGAAATGGGGGGGCGTCTTATGGTCCCAAAAATAACTAAAAATCTGGTGGCGGCGGCGGTCCCGTTGGCGGCGGCAGCCTCCCTGTGGTGCGGTGGTTCTGGCCTGGCCTGTACCGCGTGGGGGGCCCGCCGCATTTCCCTCTTAGCCGGAAAGCCCCCCGCAGCTCCGCTGCGCCTCCTGATAGATGGAAAGAGATCTCGTTGCCGAGACTTGAATAGATTCGGCGGCCATCTTACCGGAGGCCCCTGGCGGCCATGTTTGAGGACGCCCCCGCCTTGCAGGAGGGCAGAGTGTGGGGGGCTTTCCGGCTAAGAGCAAAGCCGGCTGAGACCCCAGCAGCACAGAGCCCGCTGCTGCCCCGCACCAAACCCCGCACGGAAGCTGCGTCGGGAACCGCCCCCGGAGGCCTCTGGCGGCCATGTTTTTGAGGCCACAGCACGCAGCTGCGGGGGGCTTTCAGTTTAGAGGGAATGCCCGGCGGACCCCCCCACGCAGCACAGAGCCCCGCTGCTCCCCCGACACCACAGGAGACAGGAGGCTGCATTGGGACCACCGCTATGGGATTTGTGAGTACCATTATTGCACAGCCACCCCCAGAGCACATCCACCCCAAAAGAGCACAGCCCCCACAAAACCACAGCCACCCCACAGAGCACAGCCACCCCACAGAGCACAGCCACCCCACAAAGCACAGACACCCCACAGGCACACCCCACCCCACAGAACACAGCCCCCCCACAAGCACGCCACCCTACAAGCACAGCCCCCCACAGAGCACAGCCACTCCACGAGCACAGCCCCCACAGAGCACCCCTGAACCCCAGAGCACCACCTTGCACCAGCATAAACCCTTAGAACGACCCCTGTGACCACTCCTCTCCCTGTGTGACCCTTCTCTGGTAAGCTGAATTGGGCTGTAAGAGGGACCCCATTTGACACAATAGTTCAGATGCCTTGGGTCCAATACAAATACAGATTCCCAATTATTTTTTTTCATACTTATGTGCTTCAAGAAGAATTCTATGCACTTCCCCATTGTCCTGACTTAATGCCAGGGGCATTGGTAAAGATTTTTGAGTCCTTTTTTTATTGCGGGTAAGCCTTCCTCAGTAGAATAGAGTTGAGCATACTCAAGCATGAATTTAAACATAACTTAGTATGGCCCTCGTTTTTAAGTCATACCACTATAAGGCCTTCATAATTTTCAAAGGTACTTTTACTGCTAACGTTTGCAAGGCAGTCAGTGAAATTAATTTACTACTGTTACCATACTTTTATAAAATGTCTAGGGCCCAAAGGGGGAAGCAATCTCAAATAATAAAAATAATAATAATAAAATAATAAAAGTTTTATTAAACCTAAATTAAGAATTTAACAGATTATTTTTTGTATTATCCTAATTCAGATATTGCAGGGGACTTATTCGCTTTATGCACAGTTACAGAGAAACATTGTAAATCCTGAGTTATGCAAAAGACTGATTGACCACTTCTATCAAAAAGCTCGCCCTGCTAAAGCTTTTTAGATTTTCTAAAACACTAAAGGTGAACCTTTCTTTAAAAATCTTTTTCTAAACAAAGACAAACATCTACACCTTCAAGATGAATGACATACTAGATCATGTTCCAATACACTGCCAGCTTAAAAAATTTATCTTACAGCAATGTTATGTGTGTGGTCTAGTTTGATGGTGGTTAGTAGTGTTACGATAGATCCGCAAAATCGGGTATCGGCCGATATTGGTGTATCGGGAATTCCGAACCCGAGTTCCGATATTTTCGTCATACGGATACCGGAACGGAATTGTACTGTCACTGTCAGTGCCGTCGGTCGGGTCTTGTCAGGAGTTTAGCGGCACTTACCTGGCAGAAAATCCGGCGGGGACATCCCGGGCTGCTTAATGGCCGCCATCCTCTTCCCCCGGCGGTCACATGCAGTATCTCGCGATAACTGCAGTGACTGCTGGGTAATCGCGGCCGTAAAGCAGTCCATGACGTCACCGCCGGGAAGCTGGTAAGCGCTGTGCTGCCCCGGGATGTCAGGCTCTGTTGTCTTCCGATGTAGCAAAGCTGGATCGCGTGGGACTTCGTTATGGACTGCGTCGGACAGGGGTATACTGTTGGGGTTTTTTTTTTTTATTTTTTTACAGGAGATCGATGGCGTCGCAGGAATGGAAGTAATAAAAAATGAAAACTGTGTTGTCTCTTTTATTTCATTAAAAGACTTTTTTTTTGCTGTGTCTTTTTTTTAACAATTTAATACTTTTGGGGGTTAATAAGGATCGGTGGGCTTATGACACCTCTCCATTATTAACGGGCTTATTGTTCCCGTGCAACAACGGTGACAATAACCCCCTTTTTACCCCCCCTTGCCACCGCTAAAAGGGCAAGTGGGAAGCCGGGGTAAAGTGCCACAATTGGCACATCTTTTGATGCGCCAAATGGGGGCTGCGAGCCTGGTATTATCAGGCTTGTTGAGGGCCAAAATCCATGGGCCTTGACAGTCTTTTAATACCAGGCCGCAGCGTCTCATTTTTTCTGGGTGGTTAAAAAAAAGGGGGGATCCCCACGCCGTTTTTTTTTTTCGAGGGGTTCCCTATTTTTGTTAACCCCCCAACAAAACAGACGCTGTGGCCGGATTAACAGGTTCAAGGCCATGGAAATTTGGAAACCTTACCCCCTAAAAAAAGGCCCCCCGGTCTGCTTCATCGGTGGTTAACAAAATAGGGGGACCCCACGCCAATTTTTTTTTTTGGGGCAACCCCCTTTTGTTAATCACCAAGATTGCGACGGTGGCCCGGATATCAGCTGGCAAGGTCCTGGATCTTGGCCCTTACACCTAAAAATCCCCCCCAAAAGGGGTTGCTTCCTGGCTGGTTAAAAAAAAAGGGGGGGCCCCCACCCAAAATTTTTTTTTCGAGGGGCCCTATTTTTTTTCCCGTTCCCTTGACCAGATTGTTCCCTGGCTGACCTAAAGTAAAAGGGGAAAGCAACCCAATTAACTTTCCATTCCTCTCCGTCACCCGGGGGAACTCTTCTTTTGGGGGTTTACTGGGGGCTGCCATTAGCGGCCCCTGCGTAAACTTCCCCTTTCGAAGTTACACCGGAGACCTACTGTACATGGATTGGTAAGAAAATTTTGTTTTTATTTTTTTTTTTTATTACGGGAAAAGGGTTTTTTCAAAAATAAAATAGTAAAAAAACTGTGATTTTTTAAACTTTTTTTTTAAAAAATGTTGGTTTTGATTTTTCTTATACAATGGATTAAAATTGTAGTTGTCAATTTTGCGCTCTAATAAACCGGCTTAAAGTGCTTTCAATTGGGGTCAAAAACCCCTTTAATTCCCCCATTCGCCACCGAAAGGGGAAAAGGGAATACGGGCAAAGTCCAAAAGGGAAATTTTAATTAGAGATTTGCCCTTTGGGGGTCCCCGGGGGGCGATTTTAGTACCGGGGGGGGGGCCAAAAAAATGGCCCTTTTTGGCTATTTTATCTGCCCCACCATGGCTTTTCGTCTGGTTGCAAAATGGGGGGGGACCCCACCTTTTTTTTTCAAAAATTTAAAACCCCTCAATATAAAAATGTTTTTGATTTTGTGACACAAAAATTTTTTATATTTTTAATATTCATACCTTTAAAGTAAAAGCCGCTAATTAAATTCCCGGTTTTGTAAAAATCAGAACCCACAAAATGACATTGGGACATGGGGTTAACCGCCTTATATTGATTGCACAAAAAAAATCAGTCTTTTGGGGAAAAAATTTTCACACCTGGGGGAATTAAAGGAAAATTCGTAAAAAAAAGCCTTTTTTTTTTCAACTTTCCCCCTTTAATTAAAACCCCACAGTTGAAATTTTGCAAAAAAGTTTAATTGTTTTTGCAAATCAATAAAAGACATGAAAAACATGGTTTAACCCTTGTCCCAATGTCATTTCAGGGGGTCTTCTGTCTTTTCACTAAAACCGGCTTTACCCGGCAATTGAATCAAGGATTTTTTTCTATTAGAAGTTAAAACATAAATAGATATTATAAGTCACAAGAATGATATTTTTATATATATATTTATTTATGGTTTATTAGTGTTTAAAGGAAAAAAGGGGTTTTTTTGTTGGTATTTTTTTCCCCAAAACTTCTGGGCTTCCGGGATCGAACGATATCGCAGATATTTGTGCTACGCATACCATTCCCATCCCATATTTTTAGATATGACAATATCGCTCAACAACGGTTAGTACTTTTTCAAAAACCCAAACCGATACATATTGCATAAAAATGTCAACATATTTCACCTTTAAAAATGGAGTGAAAAGCAGTTAGTCAATGAAAAAGTGCCTACTTATTAAGTAGCAACCACCATTGGGCATATTACAAAAGTCAAAAATTGCCCCTTTAAAAAATGAGCAAATTTACTTGAGTGAAAAAAAATTTTCCTTGAATATTACTAATATCCATATCCCAGAATACAGATTTTTTTAAGTACACAGAGCTCAGTTTTGTTGAATAATAGGGGCAGCAAAAAGTTAAAAAAATACTCCCCCCACGACCATTGTCGGGCACCCCCCTGCCCCTGCTCGCCATCCATCTTCTTTCCACTTTCACACCCCATCAAACCCCCTTACCTGAACGGGGCCCTTTCCCGGTCGGTGCCTGTGTACCTTCCTTAAATACATTTAGACCTTTCAATACAATGCAGCCCCCAAACAAAAATTAGGATTTTTTTGGAATACAAATGTGCTAAAATAAGAGGCATGGGGACAAACAGGGGGCATTGAGCAGCAGAGGCATCTAGACAGTAACGAAAATTTCCCCTTTTTTTTTTTTCATTTTATTAAGCTCTGAGGTTGGACAAACCAAAATAAAAAGGAACATTCAATTTTAGCAAATCAAAAATAATTTTTTTTTGCTTAAATTTTTCCCCGGGGGAGGCCCCACTTAAATTGAAAATTTTTAAAGGTCTTGGCATTTGGCATTACAAATTGTAATGTAAAAAGTCGCAAACCGGGACATGGAAGGGGATAATAGAAAAAAGAAAAAAATTACGAAAGGGGTACATAAAATTTTGATATGTAAATGTTTTTTACGCCTTACCGATCATACAAAATATTCATCTTTATACCCTTTTTTTTGAGGGGGGCTCCGGCCTGACCCAATTTTCCCAGCCAGAAGCGATTTAACAGTGTTTGTTATGTAACAGGGGGGGAAAATTCAACCCACCTGCGGCTTTTATAAATTAAATTTGCTTCAACCTCAAACCAGAATTAACACTAAATAAACAATGCACAACACAACCCCCGTACACCCCCCCATTACGCCGTTTCATACAAAAAAAAAATTTTTTATCTACACATACAGGGCTGAAGCAAGTAAAAAGTAGAAAAAAGGTTTTAAAAAAATATGAAAATAAACAAATGTTTTTTGGTTTTTTCTTTAAAAAAAATCCCCCGATCTATCAAAATAAACAGAAAAAAATTTAAAAGGGGTAATCGGAAGGGGAAAAAAAAAATTGAAGCCCAATTATTTTTTTATGCCACAAAAATTGCAAAAAAGCAAAAACAGGTGAAAAAACAAAAAACCCCTAAATGGTATCAAAAAAACCCCGCCTTGGGGCACAAAAAAATAAGCTATAAAAAAGGGATTTTGGGTCTCGGACAATGGAAATTTTTTTTTTCTTTCAAACTTAGTTTTTTTTTTTCCCATTAAATAACAAAAAACCCAACATTTTTGGTATCTGCGTATAAGCGACCTGGAGAATATAAATTTTTTTTAAACCCCCCCTTATCCCCACCTATTTTGCCCTAAATGACCGGCCATTTTTTGCAATTCGACCATTTCCCCTTTAGGAGGTAATAATCAGGAACGTTTAAAACGGCCTAGGATTCGATTTTTTTTTTTCGTGACTTTGGGGGCTTCATGTTGTGGAAAATTTAGGTCGTAATTTTTTGCTTTTTTTTGTAAAAAAAGGAAATTTTTGGCCAAATTTTTAAAAATTTTTGAAAATTTTTTTTGAATTTTTTTCTGTTAAACCAGAGAGTTATTTGACCAAAAAATGTTAAAAAATAACACCCCCCCATGCTCTTTACATCACACTTTTGGAAAAACTTTTTTTTTTTTAGGAATTTAAAAGGGGTTTAAAAGTTACCAGCGATTTTCTTTTACGAAAATTTAAAAAAAACCCTTTTTTTTAAAAGGACCACCCACCCCCTGAACCCCTTTGGGGGAAAAACCAAAAAAAACTTATTTAAAACATAGAATTTTAAAACCCGGTTTCACAAATTTAAAACCAAAAAAAAAGGATTTTTTTTTTTTCCCCAAAAAATTTTTTTTTTAAACCCCCTTTTTTATTTTAAAAAGGGGAACGGGAAAAAATTGACCCAAAATTTGTTTTTTAAAAAGTTGTCCTGAGTCCCACTGGACCCCTATTGGGGGGGAACCACTTTTTTTGGCGAAAGGGGAGAGAAAACAAAAGGGGAAAGGGGCGCCATTTGGAAGCAGACTTGATGGAAATTTTTGGGGGGGTCATTTTCCTTTGCAGAGCCCCTGATTCCCTTAAACATAAAAAACCCCCCAAAAAGTAAAAACCCCTTTTGGGGGGGGAAAATAACCCCCCAAGGAGCTTTTAAAATGTTATGAGCATTTAAACCCCCCAAAGGGGGACACAGAAGTTTAAAAACCCGGCCAAAAAAATAAAAAAACAATTTTTTTCCACAAACTATTTTTTTGGTCCCCAATTTTTTTTTTTTTCCCCCAAAAGGAACGGGGGAAATTTTTGCCCCTCAAAAGTTGTGTCCAATTTGCCTGAGTACGCGATTCCCATATGGGGAAAAAACTACTGTAGGGGGACATTTTGGGGCCCGGGGAAAGGGGAACTATGACGTTTGAATTCCCCCCCGACTTTTTGGGAAAGGGGCTGCGGGCGCAGTTAGGGAAAGAGCCCCCGAAGTCCAAAAAGTATAAACTCCCCAAAAATTTTTTGGACCCCATTTTGGAAACAAAACCCCCCAAGAATTTACTAATGTGGGGGGAGATTTTAACCCCCCAAATTTTTTTCACAGAATTAAAAAAAGAGACCCCTAAAAAAAAAAAAATCTTTTTTTTTTTCCCCAAAAATAAAATTTTTAGCCCCCAAAATTTTTTTTCCCAACAGTAACAAAAAAAATTTAACCCCCCCAAAGTTGTTGTGCAATTTTTTCCCGATACGCTGATCCCCCCAAAGGGGGGTAAACCACTTTTTGGGCAAAACTGGGGGGTTGGAATAAAGGGGGCACGTTTATTTTTTGAAGGGAAAAATTTTGGGCAGAACAAATGGGGCCCCTTTGTCCGAGGAGATCCCCTAGTACCTAAATAGTGGAAACCCCTCAATTCAAACCCCAAAACCCAAACCCCCCAAAAACACCCCAAACCCCCCCAACCCAACCCCCCACAAAAACCCCCTAACCCAATACAAACCCAACCATAACCCTAACCCCAACACACCCCAACCCAACCCCCAAATCTAACCAAAAACCCAAAACCAAACCTAACCCAAATTTCCCCCAAACCCAAAAAACCCCCAAAAACCCCTAACGTTTATCCCCCCCAAAAAACCCCAACCCCCAACCCTTTAAACCCCAAAAACCAACCCAAACCCCCAAATTTTTTTCCCCAACCCCCCCCCCCCCTTAACCCTAATTCAAACCCCCTTTCCCATTCAAAAAACCCTTACCCTATTCCCTAACCCAAACCCCAAAGTTCTAACCCAAGGCGGGTTTTCATATTCCCTTTTTAAAACCACCCGTTCAACACGAAACCCTTTGGGGGGGGCGGGTAACGATGCATAACCGATCGTGTTATGTAAACCCCTGGGAAAAAGGGGAAAATCAGCGATGATTCACTTTCTAGGGGGGGATGGAGCCCAGACGCGCAGCCGCGCCCAAAAGGGTTTCCCTCACGAATGACGACCCCCTCGCGAACGCATGCCCTTCATGGCATGCTTGCGATCGCACACAAATGGTGAATGGCACGAAAGGGGCTGCTTTAAAAAACCCCTTTAAAACCGGGGTGAAACGCATCCATCTAAGGGGCCCAAAATTTCAAATTTAAACCCCGCTGACCCAAGGCCCCGTGCACCCCGTTGGGGGTTCACTTTTTCGGATTTTTTAAAATCCCAGGTAAAACACCGGCCCTTTTACCCCGCGTTTTAGCGGGGTTTTTCTGCGGTTTTTTTTCCCGGGGTTTTTTTCCCCTATAAGGGAAAAGGTGAAAAAAACGCTGCGGAATCCGCACAAAAAAATTTCATGGGTGGGGTTTTTAAAAACCCCACAAAAACCGCGCTAAAAAAAATTTCAGCCCGTCACAAAACGGTTTTTTTTACCATTTTTTGCATTGAAAATGTACATTTTTTTTCTGGATCGCTGTGTATCCGCAGCGCCAAATCCCCCCGCGACCCCCGCAAAAACCCCCTGCTACCCCAGCCAAAAAAACCCGCGGATTTTGCACGAAATCACTGGGGGGTCAGCACGAAATCCGCTGCGGTCAGTGCGAAATCAGCGCGGATCACAGCGAAATCACTGCGGACAGCCCCAAATTTCCCCGCAAACCGCACTGAATTTTTGCTGCTGATCCCGCGAATTTTTGCTGCCATTTCGCTGCCGATCCGAGCGAAACAGCAGCGGGGGACACAAAAACCCGAGAATCAGCAGCGAAAAAAACTGCGGACACACGAAAACCCTGCGGGGGAGCACGAAATCCCCTGCGGATCACAGCGAAATCCGCTGCGGATCAGCACGAAATCACTCGGACAAAGGGGAAATCCCGCTGCGGATCAGCAAGAAATCAGCTGCGGGGCCGCAAAAAATCAGCAACGGGCCGGGGGCCCAAAGGAAAAAAAAAAAAAATTTTTTATTAAATTTTTCCCCCCCTAACGGGGGGGGGCACTTACTTTTTTTTATTTTTTATCACGTGCCCTTTATCCCCAGTGATCAAATAAATTTTTTTGGGGCTATGCGGGGGCCCCGCGCATGCGCCCCCGCGCACTGCGCGCGCCCCCAAATTTTTTTCCAAATGGGGGGCCCCATAAGACCCCGGGGAGCCGCCAAAGGGGTCCAGGACATCGGTGGCCCCCGGGGAGGGATTTGGGGGGGCGGAAGGGGGGGGGATCGGAAGGTGGGGGCGGGCGGGGGGCCCGAGGGGGAGCTTTTTAGTGAGGGGGGTGACCGACCGCTGCCATTTTTCGGTGGCGGGGGCCTCGCCCCCTGTGAACCCCGGGGGTTTGGGGGGGCAGGGCTTTGGTTCCACCAGGCGATGCTTTTTTCAGCCCCGGGGCCCTGGCTGGATTGTAATATTTCCCAATTAAGGTGAAATATTCAGATTGCCCCTATTGGGGTGTTTCATTTTAAAAAACCCCAAACAAGGGGATCCCTGGGCCCCCCCGGGGGGTTTAAACCAACCCCCCCGGGTGAGCACAAAGGGCCTGTGCCGGCGGGGGGGGGGGACCTTTTAATGACCCCCCCCCCCCCACCCCCCGGGACCCCGATCCTTTCATGACCCACATAGGCCCCTGGGTCGGTTTTGGGGGGGGTTTTCAGAAAGCCTACGGGTCATGGGCGGGGAAAAGGGGGTTTAAGAACATGGAAATAAAAAAACCCCAAAACAACGTGGAAATTTTCCCTGAAAATTTGGGAAAAACATTTGGGGGGAGGGGGTTAAGACATTCTCAAAAAACCCAACCACTGGCACTGTTTTTTTAATCCCAAGAAGGGGGCTCGAAAGCACCCTCATACAAGACATTGGCCTTCCCGAATGCCAGACTCCCACTCTTTGTCTAAAGGGCAACAAGAGAAGGATGATCGTACTCATTCACAAAAAAACCCCCTTTTTCCAAAAATTGGGGGGGGTCCCAGTATTTTTTTATTCAAAATTTATAAAATTACAAATTGAAACAAATAGAAGCTTTTTTTCAGATTAAAAAAAAAAATTTTTTAAAAAAATAAAACCAAATATCCCCGTTATAACCACCCGGTATAACCCAACCCCCCAAATTTTTCCACAAAAAGGGGGGAAAAATTTATTGACCGGTAAAAGGGCCGGGGTATAAACGCCCTCCTCCCTTTCCCCCCCCCCGTCCTCCCCCCCTTCCCCCCCATCCGCCTCTGGCTCCCCCCAATTTCCTTTTTGTCCCCCCCCCCTCCTGCCCGCCCTCCCTTCTCCCCCATTCCTTTTTCCTCCTGGGGGCCCCCCCCGCCTGCCCGTGTTTCTCTGTGCCCTCCACCTCCCCTGTCCTCTCCATGTTTTTCCCCGTCCTCCTCCAGGGCTTCCCCCGCCACCGTCTCCCCCCGTCCTGCTTTTTTTTTTCCCCCCCGTCTTCCTCCAGCTCCCCCGTCCTGCTCCAGCTTCCCCCCCCTCTATGCTTCCCCCCTCCACCGCCTCCCCTCCCCCCCCCTCCCCCTTTTTCCCCCCCTCCACCGTTCCCCCCCCCCCCCCCTTTTTTCCCTGCTCCTTGCCTCCCTCCTCATACCAACCCCCCCGTGCCATCGTTTGGGGTCCCTGCAATCCCCCTTTTTTTCCCCGCCCTTCCCCCAGCTCTCCAGCACTGACGGGATGTAATACCCCCTTTAAAGGGGCCCAAAAAGGGGCCACGCCTAGGGGGGGGGGGCGCGTCCATATTACATGACCTTAATGACGGGTTTTTCACACCGCTCAGTGGGGGAAAGCGCAGAAGACGGGAGAACGCAGGACGGACGTCACCCGATGGCACGGGAGGGGTGGGGTGGGCCCCCCACCACCGACCCCCCGGGCGCACCCCCTTTCCCCCGCTGGTTTCTGCCCAAATGCTCTGATAACCGGGGGGGCTTTTCAGCACGAAAAAAGTGCGAAAATCCCGGCTAACACGTTTATAAAACGGAATTACTTTTATTTTTTTTTTTTCTAGGGAAGAAAAAATCTTTTTGGGCCTTTTTACAAATGCAGGGGAAAAAAAACAAAAATGACAGTGAGAGTGAAAATCGGGGGAAAGCGGGAAAAACAATGTAAAAAGAACATTCTTTTAGTTTCACACTACCTCAGCTCAAAATTTAAATCCTGTCGGGTTTTTTTGGGGAGGTCATAATTTTCCAATGTTTAGCACTGGGGGGGTTTTTTTGGAAACCCCAAAAAAAACCTTTTAATTAGGGGGATTTTTCCACTGCCAGAGGTTTATTTTGGAATGCAAGATATTGCATAGACAGCTATTATTACCCCGCATGTCGAAACCTCAAGTTTCGACCGAGGGGGTTTTTAAAAAAATTTTTTTTTAAAGTTTACAATTGTGTACTTTTTTTCTGCCCGTGTGTATAGTTTCCCGTAATCCAAAACAACTATAAAAATAATGGAAATAATAAAAAAAAAAGTAAAGTTTTAAGTTTTTTTGTAAAGCGAGACCCAAAACTTGGGGCAAACTTGGGGGAAAGGGAAAATTGAGGATTTCATTTGGGGCGAAATAAAAAATTTTTTTTTTACTGCTTTCATTTTTTTTTTTATTTTTGGGGGGGTTTTAATTAGTTAGCAACGGGCCCTTTTTTTTTTTTTTAAAAAGGGCCCCCCCAAACCCCCCCCCCTTTGAAAAAATTGAAAAAAAAAAATTTCTTGCAAAAAAACAGAAAAACCCCCCGTTTTTAATAGGTTTCGACATAAAATTTAAAAATAGGAAACACATTTTTATAAATTATCTTTTAACCTGCTTTTTTTTTTATATTTTCCCCCCCAAAAAAAAAAGACCTTTGTCCTGTATTATAATTATATTTTTGATACCATTAAAATTTTTCCCTTGCATGTTTTCCATTAAAAAAAATTTTCTATTTTCTGACATTTTAAAGTTTAAAAGTTTTTTAAAATTTTTTAAAAAATTTAAAAAAATTTTGAAACTTACCCTTTATAGAAACTTTTTTTTTTTTTTTTTCCTGTTCATTCTATACAGTTCTGCCCTGCTCATGCAATTTTAAATTTTATTTGTTTTTTTATTGCTCTGCATCAGGCCGGCCCTCCCCCCGCACCCGGCATACACGGGCAAGGGGGTGGGCCCCCCCAAAAAAAGGGGGGGGCCCACTACCCGGGGCCCCCCCGGCGCCCATTAGGGGTGCCAGCGGGGGGCCCGGGGGCTTCCTCTCCAGCAGCACCGCTGATACATCCCTTTTTTAGGGGCCCGGGGTGGGGGCAGAGAAGCGCGGTCCGGACGGGGGGGGGGGGGGGAGTATGAGGGGGGGTTTTGTTATTGAGAGAAATGCTGGGGTGCCCGCTTGGGGGGGGCGGGATGTGTGATGGGGTGGGGGGGCGTGATGGTGGTAGGGGGGCAATGATGAGAAAAATGAAGAGGAAAGATGATAAAGAAAGAGGGGGAGGCAAGAGATAATGTAGGGACAAGATAAGGGAAGGCAATGAAAAGTAGAGGAAATGATGATGATGAGGGGCGGGCTGAAAGTGGGGGGCAATGAGATGGATGGGCAGGCAATGATGAGAAATGGGGAGCTTTAAACAGCGCCCCCGAGCCTAACAGTGCAAAAAGCAGCACAGTTGAGGAGATCTCTATATTTTATGGACTTATATGGGGGCCGTTATGTTTTTGGTAGCTGAGGGGACAGGAAAAACAGCGGCAGCCGAACACCAGGGTTTTTTGGGCGATGGGGGGCGATTTCCAAAAAAACGACACAACAAAGCCTGGGCTTCCACATGTTCTGACGCCCGCCAAGCCGGAGAAACACCCTAAAGCAAAAGTAAAGCTTCGCCCCACCCCCCAAAGAAAAGGGCCCCCAAAAAAAAATGGCGGTTAGAAAAGGAAAAACCAAAAGGGGTGCTGCCCCGCGGGGCCACGCGACAAAAGTAGCGGGGTTTTCCCTCAACCCAGGCCCAAAAAAAAACCAACAACGATTTCAAAAAAAACGAATCACACGGGTCCGCCACCCCTTTAAAACAATCTCAGGGAACAAAAACCCCCGCAGCCGCTTAAAAACAGGAAAAAACAAAAGAGCAAATAACTGGCGCAGAAAAACTGTGAGGGCCGGCCCCCGAGGGACCTGGCTGACCCCACAAAATGCAGAAAACAATGCAAAAGCAAGCACAAAAAGAAAAGCAAAAAATTCTTATCTGAAAGCAGGAGAGCAGGCAAGAAACCCCGCAAACTTCCTAAGAACCAGGAACCCCCCAATTTAACAAAACAAATTTTATCACCGCAACCATCATGGGGAGGGGGAAACCCCCTTAAACAACCCTCCGGATCCCTGATTGCCCCTCCCGCGAAAAAGGTTTTTAAACGTCGACCCA
>JARQOD010013180.1:0-16703 GCA_033576555.1 Oophaga sylvatica
GGGGGGGTTTGTGGAGGGGGTTTTGGGGGGGGGCATGGGGGGTTAATAGGGGATGGGGGTTGTGGGGGGGTGCAAGGGGTTTGGGGGGATGGGTATTGTGGGGAGGGGGAAAGGTCCTTGGTTAAATGAAAAGGGATGGGGTATTGGTGGCGGGCAGGGGGGTTTACTTGAGAGGGGGGGTATTGTGGGCTGAAGTGGGGGGGGGAACGAGCAGGGGGTGCATGTGGGGGGGGGGTATTGGGGGTCAGGGGACAGAACACTAAGGGTGCAGTGAGACGTGGGCTTTTGGGGGTTGGGGGGGACGGGGAGGTGGGGGTTTTTTTATTGGAGCCCTTTAAATTTTTAAAAATAGTTTAATATTCTATTTAAAAAGGGCTAGCAGGGGTAAAAACTCTCGGGGATCCACGAAATCTGATTGGGGGTCCCCGCTCCTGACTGAGGTGCTGCCATGTTAATATTGGTTTATTAAGCGTAGTGTCGCATACACTGCGATTATACAATAAAAACAGTTCTAATGCCCATCCTAATATGGGGGATAATGTACGTGAAATTTGTGTAACCTGTTAAGATGGACATTGGTTTCCCCCCCCTATTTTTTATCCGGGGTACGCCCATGCATTAACCCCTACACACGCGATCAAACATGATCGGGGTGCCCGGGACGGGGGAGGATCGCGCAGGCAGGGGCTCCCTGCGCGCCCACTAAAGACCTCAGAGCGCGCGATGTTCGCGCTGTTCCGAGGGTCCGTCCTCCCTCCAGGTCCCGGATCCAAGATGGCGCCGGGCCCGCAGGAGGCGGTTTCCTCAGTGCCTGCTGGGAGCAGGCGCAGAGGAAGTGCAGGGGATGCCAGAGCGATCGTGGTGTGACAGGTGCGTGCACACTGTCACACCAGCGATCTGCTAAAAAAACTGTGATGTCCCACCCTGGGAAAAAGGGTAAAAAAGTAAAAAAAATAAAAAAAAAAGTGGTAAAAAAATCATAAAAAAAAATAAACATATCCCCAAATAAATTCATTTCTTCCTTAAAAAAAAAAAAAAAACCCAATAAAAGTACACTATTTGGATCGCCGCGCCCGTAACGACCCCCCTATAAAACTGTCCCACTAGTTAACCCTTTAGTGAACCCCCTTTAAAAAAAAAAAAAAAATAAGCAAAAAATAAATGCTTTATCATCATACGCCTGAACAAAAAGTGGAATAACACGCGATCAAAAAGCCCGATTAAAAAAACATGGTACCGCTGAAAAGGTCATCTTATCCCGCAAAAAACGAGCCATCATAAGCATCATCAGCGAAAAATAAAAAATTTATGCTCCAGAATGAAGCGATGCAAAAATAATGTTTTTTTATATACAATTGTTTTTATTCATAAAAGCGCCAAAACATAAAAAAATGATATAAATGAGTATCCCCATAATCGTACTGACCCGAAGAATAAAACTGCTTTATCAATTTTACCACACGCGGAACGGTAAAACGCCTCCCCCAAAAGAAATTCATAATTGTGATTTTTGTTCATTCAACCTCCAAAATCGAAATAAAAAGCTCAAAAATTTTCACGTGCTCAAAAATGTTCCCAAATAAAAACGTCCCCTCGTCCCCGCAAAAAAAAGACCACTTGACTCTGGGGGCCCCAAAATATGCAAAAATTATAGCTCTCAAAATGTGGTGATGCAAAAACTACTTTTTGCAATAAAAACGTCTTTTAGCGTGCGCTCCCAATCACAAACCCGCATAAAAGAAATCAAAACCCCCTTTAATCCCCCCTTAGTTAGGGAAAAAAAATAAAATTAAAAAAATGTATTTATTTCCATTTTCCCATGGGTTAGTGTTGCGGGTAAGTTAGGGTTTTGGGTTGGGGCTAAAATTTGTTTTGTTTGGGGGGTTGGGGAGGGGGGTTTTGGGGTTTGGTTTGTGGTTTGGGGTTTGGGGTAGGGTTGGGGGGTTTGGGGTTTGGGGTTTGGTTAATTGGGGGTTTTTTTCTGTTAGGGAAAACACTTCCCAAAAGAAGGCGTCGACCAATTCCCAATTTCGTGAAAAAGCAAAAGGGGCCCCTTCATTCTGACCTGCCCCGCCCAAAAATATTTACCCCCCCATAGGGGTTCCGTACTCTGTACCCCAAGGTTATTTTCTTTGGCCCATTTTTCTGTTACCCCCGGGAAAATAAAAACGGGGGGGGACAAATCATTTTTTTAAAAAAAAAAGATTTTTTTTTTTTGGTGTTTAAAGTTATAAATTTTCGTGAAGCCTTGGGGGTTTATAGCGCCACCAACTCAATAAGTTCCTTTGGGGCTATTTTTCCAAAATGGGGGCACTTGTGGGGGTTTTTATGTTTAGGGATCAGGGGGTCTCCAAAAACGCTTACCCCCCAACCACCTCAAAGTCTAATCCCTCACTACTTCCCTTTTAGCCCCGACGTCACCCATACGTCGTTTTCCACACATGTTGGATCAGCGTCTCAGGGAAAAAAAGGACAACAACTTTTTGGGGCCCCAATTTTTCCCTTTACCCTTTGAAAATAAAAAATTGGGGGGAAAAAAAAATTTTTGAAAAAAAAAAAAGGGTTTTTTATTTTTCGGCGGCTTATAAAATTCTAAAACTGGGCAAATGCCACCCAAAATCAGAAATTTCCTTTTGGGTTTTTCCCAAAAAGGGGACTTTGGGGGTTTTCCCCGTTTGGGCAAGGGGTTCCCCAATTCACAGACCCCCAACCATTCCTCAAAGTCTCAATCCCAAAAACCCCATTTCCCTTCCGCCCACGGCCCCATACAGTTTTTTCCCACATTGGTTTACGCCGGACAATTGGAAAACAATTTTTGGGGGGCCCAAATTTTCCTTTTTTCCCTTTGAAAAAAAAAATTGGGGCAAAAAACTTTTTTGAAAAAAAAAAAAAAGGGTTTTTTTTTTTAAAACGGCGTACGTTATAAATTTCTGAAGCATTTGGGGGGTTTTAAAAGTGCTCACCAAAACATCAGAAAATTTTCCTTGGGGGGCTAGTTTCCAAAAGGTGCATTTGTGGGGGTTTCCACTGTTTAGGCAGATCAGGAGCTCTCCAAACAGACATGGATCCAGCCAATTTGCTTGAAAAATCAAACGGCCTCCTCCCTTCCAAACGCCATGCCCCAAAACAGGTTTACCCCCACAATGGGGTATCACGACTCAGGACAAATTGCACAATAACTTTTGGAGTCTTGTTCCCCGGGGAAAATAAAATTTGGGGGTGAAAAGATCAATTTGTAAAAAAATAGATTTTTTAAATTTTTTAAACGGCTCACGTTAAAAATTGTGTGAAGCACTTGGGGTTAAAATTGCTCACCAAAGATCTAGATAATTTCCCTTTGGGGGGGTCATTTTCCCAAATGGGTCACTTGTGGGGGGTTTCCACGTTAGGCACTGGGGACTCTCCAAATGCAACTGCATCCAATCTCAATTCCAGCCAATTTTGGTTGGGAAAATGCAAAGGTGCTACTTCCATTTCCGAGCTCTGCCATCGCCCAACAGTTCCCCCCCCATAGGGGTATCAACGACTCAGGACAAAATTTGGGCAACAACTTTTAGGTCCAATTCTCCTGTTACCCATGGGGAAAATAAAAAAAAATGACTAAGAATAATTTTTTTTGGGGGAAAAAAATAGGGTTTTTTATTTTAAAGCCCGTCATTTTAAACTTTTGTGAACACTTGGGTTCAAAAGTGCTCACCAAAGATCTAGAAAAGTTCCTTTGGGGGCTAGCTTTCCCAAAAAGGGGTCACTGTTGGGGGGATCCACTGTTTTAGGCTCATCTGGGGGACACAAAAGAAAAATGACCCCCATCAATTTGCATTTCCAAAAAGTTACTCTTCCCTTTCCAAGCCCTGCCGGCCCCAAACATTTTCCCCCCCCCCAATGGGGTATCAGCGTACTCAGGACAAAATTTGGGCAACAAACTTTTGGGGGGCAATTTCCCTTGGGAAAATCAAAATTTGGGACTAAAAATCTTTTTGTGGGAAAATTTTTTTTTTTTTTTTCACACCCCCGGGAAAAAACTTTTTTAAACACTTTGGGGCCAAAGTTTCCCCAACAAACAAAAAAGTTTCCTTTGGGGTCAGTTTCCAAAATGGGGCCCCTTTTGGGGTTTTTCCACTTTTAAAAGGCGCATCAGGGTCCCCCAAACACGACAGGGGTCCAATCCAACTCCACCAAATTTTTTTTGAAAAAGTCAAACGCCTCCTTCCCTTACGAGCCTGCCGTGTGCCCCAAAAAGGTTTTCCCCCCCCAAAAAGGGGATGGCGTACTCAGGAGAATTGCACAACAACTTTTTCTGCCCAATTTTTTCCTTTTACCCTTTTCAAAATAAAAAAAAAATTTGTAAAAGATCATTTTTTGGCTAAAAAGTTAAATATTAATTTTTCCTTCCCCGTTGCTTCACTCCCGTAAGCACCTAAGGGGGAATAAACTCTTGAATTGGTTTTTAGTACCTTGAGGGGGCAGTTTTTTTGAATGGTGTCACTTTTGGTTTTTCTGCAAAAAACCCTCAAAGGGCTTCAAATGTGAGGTGGCCCAAAAAAAATGGCTTTGTAAATTTTGTTTTAAAAATGGAAATCCTGGTCAACTTTTTAACCCCATAAATTTTCCCAACAAAAAAAAATTTTTGGTTCCCAAAAAAGTGCTGATGATAGAAAACATGTGGGAAAGTTATTTCCTTTAAAATTTTGTGTGACAATTTTTCGTTTTAAGGGGAAAAAAAAATTTAAATTTTAAAATGCAAAATTTTCAAAATTTTCGCCATATTTGTGTTTTTTTTTTTTTAAAAAAACGCCGTTATAAACGAAAAATTAAAAATTCTAACTTAAGTAAATATTCAAAGAGAAAACATCCAAAACGCGAGAAACCTTTTAAGCTTTTCCAAATTATAACCCCCCTAAAGAGACAGGGCAAATGAAAAAAATTTGGCCCGGTCATTTAAAGGGAAACCACCCTTGGGGGGGAAGGGGTTAACACTTTTATCTTTTTTGCCAGGAGAACTTTGTTCAGAGATGATTTTGAGATGGACACCATCCTGCTGCAGAAAATTTTACCCCTTTTTTGATTTGGAATTAAGAAACAATACTTCTTGATTTTTAGGCTATTTAATTCCTTTCCCCTTGCAAAAGTTCGCCACCCCCCCTACCGAATGAACCCTAACCATGATCTTCCCCACCAAATTTTAAATGTTTTCAGAAAGTATTTTGACCCAAAAAGGGGTCCATAGTATTTTCTGTACTCGGTGTAATTCTACTGAAGATTTATCAGAGAAATCCACCTCTGACACTTTTCCACGTCCACTTTTTTAGCAAAGCTGTGGGACTTTTGCAAACCACAGGGCTTTTTATTGCCTTTTATTTAGTGCGGCTTCTGGGCACTGTTTTCGACCAGGGGGCCCTTTTCCCGAGACAGAATCCATAAACTATGCTATTGACACAGGGATTTGAGGTGACCAGGCCTATTGGAACTCGCGCAGTGGAAGAGGGGTTTGTTTTGGATTTCTAACCAAAAAATTCCCCTCCTGACATTGTCTTGCGGGGTCTGCAGGCCCGGGGCTTGTCAAACACACTCCATTTTTTAAAATTTTTTTTTTAAATTCTTTGTACTTGACGCTGAGGCACTTAAGTTGCCAGCCACCCTGCAGTGGATCTGCTTCAGTCCTTGATAACCAGCTGTTATGAATTGTAGAGATGGTTTTCTTACACGACAGTACTGAACCTTTCAGCAAAGAATTGGGAACTGGGTTCACTGACGGGGCGATAAAAAGGGGGGTTCCCTCCCATAGGTTTTTAAGGTGATCAAGTTTCTTGTCTCAAATTTTGGTTCCCATTCATTTGGAAGTTTGCTGGAGCTTTTCTGCACTCCTGCTTTCAAAAAAATTTTTTTTTTTTCTTTTGTGCTTTCTTTAAGCATTGTTTTCTGAACTTTTTTGGAGGCACCAGGGCCCCCCCTGGGGCCCCGACCCCACAGTTTTTGCAGCCACTGTTATTGCTCATTTCTTTTTCCTGTTTTTCAGTAGCTGCGCTTGGTTTTTGTTCACACGAATCTGATTTGCGGGTGGCGAATCGTGTGATCTCAGTATTCTTGAAATCAAATTTTTTGGATTTTGAGGGTTTTCGGGGTTCAGAAAGTAATTCCCTTTTCTACCCTATTTAGTCATTGGGCCCCGCGTTTGCTAAATCTTTTTTCCCTGCCATATTTGTGTTTTCATCTTGTCTAACCCCATTATATGTTTGGGGGCTTCCTATTTTTCTTTGGGGATCTCTCGGGGGCAATATTTTCTCTTTCGCCTTTGGGTGTATTATCTCTTGGGCTGTGACGAGGTGTCTGGGATAAAAAGGGGGAACGCTCCACACTACCTCTAGTTGGTCGATTTGGGAAATCTGAAACCCATCATTACCAACATCCAGGTGTTCTCTCCCTGCTGTTGTTCCTGTCCCCCGCTACCGTAACACAACAGTATCCCCGGGCCATAACTGAAAATTATTGGTACTCACAGAAGGGAAAAAAGTGTGGGAAAAAAAAAAGTTGTAGATTTCAGAGATTTTTTTTTTTTTTTTCGTCTGTTGCATTTTTTCCCTCTTTTTTCTGGGGGCGAGAAAGGATTTTTTTTTTCTTTCAATGGGTTTTCACATTGCTGCCATGTGGATCACTTCCACTGAGGTTTTGGAGTATTGCTACCATTGCTAGGTTCCGTTGTGGAACCTAGGATTTTCCCCTCCCAAAGTTTTTTGGGGGGGTCGGGGTAAATTTTTGAATTTTTAAAAAAAACTGTAAGTTGTTTTTTTTTCCTTATAGCCAAGTCCTCAGGTAAGCACCAGCAGGTTCAAATTTTCATCTCCTCCGCGCGGGGGTCCCAGGATTGGGGGTTTTTTTTTTCCCGACACCTGGGGGTCCGTTTTTTAATGAATTGATCATTTTTTCTGGCTTGGGGTTTTTGACAGAACCCCAATGTCACTGATCAACGAAAAAACCTTGTTGGCATTAAATCGGGTCTTGAAAAACCTAGTTGACTGTCAGAAATTCCAAAAGTGGGCAGTCCTACCAAATGGAATGATGATGCTTTTCAGCCCTTTTTTTTGGAAGGGCGTCAGAGAATGTAAAGGATGTTATGGGGGATTCCCTCTCCCTCTGGTCTCAAAGATTCTATGTCATTTGGGTACCCAAAATTGACAGACTTTTCGGAGCGCAGGGTATGCGTAGATGTGTTGCCTTGGAGCCAGCTTCTAGCCCATCAGTGTGATAGAGTACTTCTGGGGGGACAGCGTCATAGTTTCGAAAGCGCAATGGGTTATTTTTTACGTGTGATGCCTCTCAATTTCAGTCGCCCTAAGGGGGGAAGACGTTTGCACCTCAGGGTTTTTGGGTATGCAACTAAATTTCTGTTACTGTTACCCTTTTTTGCTCCCTTCCACATTTTCTGCTCGGGTTTTGTTGATTCGGGGAGCACTTTTAACCGAAATTTTATTTTCCCAAACTTTGGGTTTCCCAAGAACCCCGGGGAAGTTTTTTTCCCCTACTGGGCCATTGTTTCAACCCCTTTGGGAGAAAAAACCCCTTTTTTCTACTCAGGTATAAAGAGGGTTGAACCAGATCATCGGGGAGAGTTGAAAAATTTTGGGTTTCTGTATAATCGCATGACATTAAAAGTACTAGGTTTTTTCCTTTGGGTTTCAGTCCAAATCCTTTTTTGGATGGAAATCTGTGTCTTGACCATTGGGGCTGCCAAGTTTAATGCGCATCCTTTTTTTTCTGCCTCTCCCAAACTCAGGATTTCCTGACTTTTTGACTGATTTTCGATGTATTAGTGAAAAAAATCTGCATCTTTCCCCCCCCACAGGAGCTACGTTGCGTATAGAATTTTGCCCGGGGTAAATTTCCTAAGGCGCCTTTTTTTAACTTTCTGTACCTGAACACAAGCTACGACAAAAATCAAGGGCTTGGAGAAGGGTCATATCAACCATCCCTTTACCCTTGTGCCGGTTTTTTCTTTGTGGCCAAAAAGGATGGTTCATTGAACCTGTATTGATTTTCTCTCTTGAATAAGATCACTGTGAATATAATATCCGTTTCCCCCTTTATTTCTGACCTGTTTCCAGGGGGAAAAGGCTACTTAGTTTACCAAGCTGACCTCAGGGGGCGGTTTTCCTTTTTCGCATTAAGCCGGGAAATGGAAGACGGGGGGTTTTAAAACCCCAAGGGCATTTGGTACCTATGTGCCCCTTTTGGGGGTCCAAAAGCTCCTTCCATCTTCCCAAACCTTCGAATGAATTTTTATGATTTTGTGGAAAAAAATTTTTGATTTTTTATTTGGATGATATCTTTAATTTTTTTTCCCAAAGACGGGACTCCATGTGAA
Source organism: Oophaga sylvatica (assembly GCA_033576555.1). Taxonomy (NCBI): domain Eukaryota; kingdom Metazoa; phylum Chordata; class Amphibia; order Anura; family Dendrobatidae; genus Oophaga; species Oophaga sylvatica. The sequence continues at coordinate 8,360 of JARQOD010013180.1, forward strand.
ACATGTTCGGGCTGTGTTCCCAAATTTTTTAAGAGAAAAGCACTTATGGAAGGACAAAGTGTATTTTGGCGTACAGAAATCTCATTCTGGATTTTTTTGTCTCCCTGTTTTTGAAAGGGCCCGGTCAAGGTTCAGCCATCTGTGATTGGGTTTCCCAAACCCATCATTAAAGCCTTCAAGTTTTTTTTGGGTTTTTCCTATTTTTACGAAATAAATTTTGTAATTTCTCCGTAATGTTAAACCATTGATGATTTACCAAAAGGGGGTTCTGATTTTGGGAATTGGCCTCCTAGGCACTCTGCTTTTTAGGAACTTAAACAAGGGTTCACTTCTGCTCCTTTCTACGGGAGCCGAAAGTTTTTCTAAAACCTTTCAGGTGGAGGTTAGCCCCCTGAAATTTTGGGGGGGGTGCCTTTTTTTCCCCAAAAGATCCGAACCTCTAAATAACCCTTGTGCCCTTTTTCCTCAAAAATTTTCTCCAACTAACGAAATTTTTTTACGTGGTAATCGGGATTATTGGCCATGAAGTGGCTTTGAAAAATGGGAGACATTGGGTGGAAGGACCAAACACAGGTGGTGGTCCCCACGGGCCATAAGAACGGTTTTTCCAAACACCAAGCGACTTTAACCTAGACAGGGCCAGGTGGGCCTTGTTTTTCACACGTTTTAATTTTGTGGTTTTCTTTTTCTTCCAAAAGAAAACGGATTTTTCCCCCCGGGTTTTTTTCGGACCCCCCGGGACTGTTCGTTTTTGGGGGGGGGTTTTTCCGCCTCTCGCCCAAGGGGGGCCCAATTTAATGCCCCCTTTCCCCTTGGGAAATTTTCCCAGCCATGGAAAAATTTTCAATTCTTTTTCCCTTCAGGCATCCCTTTTTAAACCGAAAATTGAGAGTGCCTTTGGGGCCGTTTGCTCGTCGTGTAATTTTGGAGGGCCTGTGGGTTTTTCCCCCCCCCAACCTTTTTCCCCCTATGGGTTTTTTTTTTACCCGGCCCAAGGGCGGCCCCCCCCCCTAGGTTTTTTTCCCCCACCCCCGTTTTTAAAAATCCGTTACTTTTTTGGGTTTTCCAGGGTAATTTGTTACCAAATTTTTCCCCTCCCCGAATTGGGTTTTTTCTTCCGGGTTTCCTGTACGGAAACTTGCTACAGAGGCCGTTTTCTAATTTTGGGCTTTAAACTTGCTTCTTCACATCTTTCTTCCCCGGCACAATCCTTTTTGGGCGACGGCAACAAATACGGGTTTTTTGTGTGGGATGCTGCTGGCCGTGCATGGCTGCTTTGGGCCTTGGCTATGCTCTCTATTGGGGCCTGCACCGTTTTTCACATTTTTTTTCCCAAAAGGGCTCACCCCGTTTCTTTACAGCGAGTCTTATGTTGCTTCTTCGCCTTTGTCTGAGCAAAGCTGTCGATTTTTGCCAATGGAGATTGTCTCTCACTCAACAGCCCTTTTCCAACCGGGGGAAAATTGGGTTTTTTTTTTTGGGGGGTTGTTTTTGGGGGGTCCTAAAAAATTTTTCCCAAGGGGTTTTCCCAAAATTTTAAACCAAATTTTCAAAATCAGGTTTTTTTTTTTTTTTTTTTTTCCGGGAATTTAGCCATTTTTTTAACCTTTTAAGAGGGTTTTCGGGGGGTTTTTTAGGCCCCCACCCGTTTTTGGTTGGGGCAAACAAATTTTTTTAGAAAAGGGCCCGTTTTTCAGACGCTCCAATTTTTTTAAAAGTTTTTTTTTTCAAAATTTTTTTGCTTCACTATGCTGGGCGCCTGCCCCCACCACCCAAACGCCTGGTTTCCAAAGGGGGTTGTGACCCCTCCCAAGGGGGGCTTTAATTTTTAGGAAAGTTCTGAGCAGAAAAGGGCCCCCCCTTTCACAATTTGGGAAGAAAAAAACTGGGGTTATGCTGGCAAAAAAAACCCTCCCCGATTTTGGGGGGGTTTATTCTTGTAATTGGGTCTCTTCAAAGATTCCGTTTGCCCAAAAAACCCCTTTTTAATAGATAATTGGGTTTTCCTTTTTCCTTGTTTTTGAGGACCCTTTATGACTTGAGGAGGTCCCATCCTCGCGCCTTCCCTCGGGTTTACTGGAAAACTTATTGCTCTTTCTCCCTTTTTTTTTAAGGGGCTGCAGCTTGGGTTTTGTTCCCCACTGAGATCTGTTTTTACGGGGGGCAAATTTTCGTGTGATCTCATTTTTTTTGTAATCAAATTGGGGTTTTTTTGTAGGGTTTTCGGGGTTCATTTTTCATTATTGGATTTTTTTTGGGGAAATGACAAACCAAATAACCTTTAGGGCCTACTGAATATGGATTTTTTATTATTTCTTTTTAAATCCTGGGGTTTTTTATTTCATTTTGCAAAGTGGTGCTTGTAAATTTTTTTTGTCTATGCAATTTATTTTTGGGAAAGAAATTTTATTGGGATGAGTACTCTTTTTCCCAAATTTGGGTCAAGGATGGTTTTGTTTAAAAACAGAATCCTTTAAAGGGGGGTTTAAACTATGATGTGTAGGTTCCTATCTAAAAAAAAAAAATTGTTTTTTTTTCCCCTGGCGAATGGTCTCTTACAACTTGATCAAACTGTGCACAAAACTGCAAGAAATTTTAAAAAAGTAAGTTAACCCCCCTTTTCCAAAAAATTTAGCTTTAAAATACGCCGATACTTGGGCTCCCCCCCAGCGCTGGGCCCGCAACTTTCCAGGCAAAGCAACAGCCAATCGTTTATCCCCCCCTTGGGGTTAAAATAGAAAATTTTAAAGGGGAAATTTTAAATTATGTTTTTAAAGGGAAGGGGAAACAAAAAGGTAACCCTTCCCATCGGTGACCCCCCCACGAAACACGGGTCCCCAAATTTTGGGGCACATGACAACCAAGATCCTAACAACTTTTAGGGGTTTTCATTGCCCATTTTGGGAAAAAGAGCGCCCCCCCCAGGTGGGGCCCCAAAAAAAACCCAGCACTTTTCTAAAACACGGGCGATCTGATCATCCCCCGGTTAGCAGGGGAAAATTTTAAAGCCCCTCCCCTTTTCTAGTCTCCCTTTTGGGAAATTTTAAGTGTGCAAAAAAAAAAAACTTTTTTTTTAAAAAAAAAAAAATAAAAATATAAAAAAAAATTTAAAACCCGATCTTTTAAAAAGGCGTAAAAAGAAAAAAAAATTAAATCCCCCCGAAAAACCCGTTTTTTTTCTTTTTTAAAAAAAGAAATAAAATGAAAAAAATGGGGGAAAAAAAATAAAAACTACCCCAAAAAAGGGAAATCAAAAAAAACAAAAAAAAAAGGGAGTCGCTAAAAGGCTGGGAAAAAGGCCCCCCTTTTTTTAACCCAAAATTTTTTTTTTTTTTTTTCCCCCATTTTTAAAAAAAAAAAGAACCTAAAAAGGGTTTGGGGGATGAACTCCTAATGCCCTTTTAAAATAAAAATTTTTTTGGTTTTATTTTTTTCCATTTATTAAAAATTGGAAAAAAAAAAAACTGGGGGAAAATTACACTTTTTTTTAAAATTTTTAAACACATTTTTTTTTAAAAATTTTTCCCATCCCCATATTTTAAAAACCCAAAAGGGGGTATTGTTCCCAAAATACAATTTTCCCCCCAAAAAAAAACACTCACAGGGCCTTTTTGACTGAAAAAAAAAAAAAGTTATAGCTCGGGAAACGGGGAAGAAAAAAAAAAAACCAAAAAAACGAAAACCCGGGGCCCCTTAAGGGGGTTTAAAACATATAATGCAGGTCATATAATTATACATTAAAAATTTTTCCCCTTTTTATATATACCTTGTGCTCAGTGTTTCAGATGTATTTTTTTTTTCCTTTAACCTTTTTGCAGTCACCCTAAGGCACCTGGCATTTATTCGCGTGAGGGGATTGTCACTTTTGTGGGGTTTTTTGTAGCAAAATCGGGGGTTAAAAAACTGCCTTTAAAATTTCTCAGCAAAAATCCCCATCCCCTTTCCCAAACCCCTTTTTTTAATTTTAAAGGGTTTTTAAAAAAAGCAAATTTAAATAAAGGGAAAACCCCCCGGGAATATGACTGAAAAAAAATCCAAAAAAAAAACAATCCTTTTTTAAACCCTTTTAAAAATTTTGCTAAAAGAGGGAAATAGGAGAAAAATCCCAAGTAAAAAATTTTTAAGTACCAAAATTTTTTAAAAACCCTTTCCCCCCAAAAAAAAATTTAAAAAAAAAAGGGGGGGGTTTTTCAGAAAAAGGGGGCCCCAAAAAAATTTTAAAAAGAAAAAGTCACACCACTCGATCAATAATGACCAAGCCAACTTTAAAAATACGGGGGACAAAGCATCACAGCAAAATTTCGGGCAAAAATATCACCCAAAAGAGTTTTTGGGAAAAAACTAATAGTGATAGTTTTTTCCAATATTCCCCAAAAAAACCCAAAAAAGCTAATGTTCATCAAAAAACCAAGAAATTTTTTTCCTTTTTGGGGGGATATTTCCAATTTTTAAATGGGATAAAAAAATTGGGGCCGGGGGGCCCTGGAACCCAAAGGGAAAAAAAAAAAAAAGAAAAAGGTAAAAAATCCCCTTGCAACCCTACCAATGTAAACATGGGGCACCCCCCCCCCCCAAATTTTTTTTTTTGGGTTTTTTTATTTCAGTGAAATCGCAGCAACTGCGATTTTCACCGTTTTTGGGCACAACCAAATGCAAGTCTAGGGGGCGATGAAAAACGGATACAAAAGACCGATGTGTACTTGCGAAAAAAATTTTGCACAGGTTCCTTTTGAAAAACCGGGAATTCATCCCCCCCCGGGGAAAAAAAAAAAAAAAAAAAAAAACTTTTAAAAAAGAATGGAAAAAATACTATACAAAACAAAAAAAATAAAAAAATATATATAAAATAATATATAAAAACACAATTTAAATTTGACAATATATAAAAATATAAAATAAAAATTATATATAAAAAAATTAATATATATTAAAGTTTTTTACAGTCATGGGCAAAAGTTTTTTAGAATGACACAAATTAAAATTTTTTCAAAATCAAAAACTTCACTTTTTTTAAAGGGAAAATTTTCAATAACCCAAATGTTTTAAAAAAAGGGGCCCGCTTTAAAAGCAATTACTTGTTTTTTTTCTGTTTAAACCCGGGTTTTCTCTAAAAAACACGTGCAGTCATCTTCAAGCACAAAAATGGCCTAACAGGGGAGTTCGCAGCTAGAAAGATTACACCTCATCAACAAAACTATCGCATCATCAAGAAATTTAAAAGGGGGGAGGTTCCTGTTGCCAAAAGGCCCCCAGGCGCCCAAGAAGACCAGCAAGCCCGGACCGTCCCTAAAAGTGTTTCAAACTGCGGGATCGGCTACCACAGTGCAGAGCTTTCTCAGGAATGGCAGCGCGGTGTGAGTGCATCTGAACGCACTGTGAGGAGGGGACTCTTGGGGCAGGCCCGGTCTCAAAGGGGCACAAAAACCCCCTTCCTCCAGAAAAAACCGGACAACTAATTTCTGCAAAAGGTCAGGAAAGGACTCTAGGGCTGGGTAAAGTTATTTTTCTCTGAAGAACCCTTTTTTGATTGTTTGGACATCAGGAAAACCCCCATTCGGGGAAGACAAGGGGACGCTACCACCATCTTGTCCAGCCAACGTTAACATCCGAAACCATTCATTGTGGGGTTGCTTCTCACCAAGGAATCGGCCTCTCACAGCTTCCAAAAACACAGCCATGAAAAAAATTGGGACCAAATGTCCTCCCAAAGCAACTCTCCCACCCTCCAAGAGCAGTTTGGCCCATCAAAAATTTTTTTTTCCCGCAGATGGGGCACCTTGCCATAAAAAAGGGATAACTAAAGGGTCATGGAACAAAACATAAGATTTTAGGCCTGCCTGGAAACTCCCAGACTTAACCCATTTAGAACTTGGGTCAATCATCAAGAGACGGGTGGACAAACAAAAAAAAAAAATTCTGGAAAAAAATGAAACATTGATTTTGCAAGCATGGACTGATCAGTCTGGATTTTTGGGCCAAAGTTATTAAAAGCAGCCAGGGAGAAAAGCAAGGGCCGAAAAGAAGGGTACACTGCAAATATTTACTTGCGCTTTAAATCATTCTAATGCAAAAAACTTTTGTTACCATTTTTTGCAATTAAATTTTTTGACTGTGATAAAAAAAACACTTCAAACACACATAAAAACCCCGAGGGCAGTAATCATGTGGAAAATATAATATTTTTTGTCTTCTCAAAACTTTGGGCCCGACGTACACTTCTACATGTATAAAGCCCCCCTAATTCTTGCCCTTTGTAAATTAGAGAACCCACATAAAAGACCATGGTTTTCATACAGTTAAACCATTCATTTCATTAAGTTTATAATGGTTTTTACTAAATTACTGAGTGTATTTGCAAAAAAAAAATTTCATACAGCAGGGGTTAATTTAAAATGTAAATTTTTGAAAAAAAAATGCTGGGTCCATTCATTTTCTCCACCCAAAAGGCAAAGCCGCGAGTGGGCAAAAATAAAGCCTAGGGGGGTTATTTATTTTTTGCCCCCCGGGGTACAACTCTGCCCCCAGCCCCCCCAAAAAGGCAAATCTATAGGTTTAATCCCCTTTCTGGCACTTATCCGTCTATTCCCCCTTCCCTTAGCGGGGCAAAAGGGGTTAAAAAATGGGTTTTAAAACCACCTTTTGATGAAATAAAAAAACCCAAAGTTTTTTGACCATCTTTTATTTTTTCTGGTATTCCTTGATTCCCTTTTTCTCCTGAAAAAAAAAAAAATAAAATAAAACAACATTATTCCTTTCCTATCTGGGCTCATCTTGCCAATGCTGTAACCTTCACAAAGGGGTTTAAATGGTTTTCCCGCAACAGGCAGCCAAAAGCTGGCAGCTCAGCTGTAACCCCCAATAATAGCCCTCTCCCGCTGACAAGGAGGAAGTGATTGCTGGAAGCTTTAAATTTTTGTTTCCAGCTAACATTCAGCAGCCGGGGACTGCCCTGACTTTATGATGCGTCGTGCCCCCGGCTGACCTGAACTGAACCGGGGAAACAAAAAAATTAACCTCCAAGCTAATCATTTCCTCTCCTGTCACCCGGGGAAGGGGAGCCTTCGTTCAGGGGTTTACAGCTGACGGCCCAATACTGCGTTTGCTTGCGTAAACCATTTCCCCCTTTTGGAAGGATTACAGCTTTGGACGGACTGGCAGGGGATGGGTAAAAAATGTTGTTTATTATTTTTTTATACAGGAAACAAGGGAATCGAAGGAATACCAAAATAGAAGATAGTCAAAAACGGGTTGTTTTTTTTTCATTAAAAATTTTTAATTAAAGTGTGTTTTTTTTAAATTTCATACAATAATTAATAATTGAGAGTTGTCAAATAAACTCTCAATTATTAACCGGGCTTAAAGTCACCCCCAAATGCAAGTGGCTTAAAAACCTTATTAACTCTACCACCACTACAGGGCAAGGGGATAATGGTAAGTGCCAGAAAGGTGCATCAATTATAGAATTCCCTTTTTCCCGGGTGGCTGGGGCAGATTTAGAAACCAGGAGGGAAAACAAATAAATGCACACTCCCTGGGCTTTTATTACTGCCTCCACTCGCTGGTTTTCCCCTTCGGGTGGAAAAAAATAGTGCGGGAGCCACCATTTTTTCAACAAAAATTTTCACCTTTTAATTTAACCCCCTACAGTATGAAATTTTTCACACATACACTCATGAATAGTTATAAAACATATACAAACTACAGAAAGACATGGGTTTTTTGTATTAAACCATGTGTCAATTCAGCGGTTCTCTAATTTCACAATAGCCACAATTTTAATTTGCGGGGTTTTTATACTATGTAGAATGTAGAACTAAAATATATTATAATAATAAGTCTCAAGACATATATATAAATATATAATATATGTATTCTAGTGTAAATCTAAAACTTTCTTTTTTGGGTTTAAAAATAAACATTTGGTCCATTATATTTCGGGGTTTGCTACCACCGACAAAATCTCGCAATTGGATGTCAAACGATGTAAAAATACGCTCAGAGCCCTAAAACGCATCACCGAGTAGAATCGGGTGACAACGGGGCAATTTCGAAACTTTGTGCATAATCAAAACCCACTAAAAAGGGCCGATTTTTTAGACGTTTTTGGGGTGACCCCGGCCTTAAATAGGCCCATCAGCACAACCATAAAAATACGGGCGTATTTTACGACTAATCCAGAAAGTTCCCTAAACATGTCCTGTTTCTCCGTTTTCAAGGTTGGGGGGCTATTTTGTGCATGTAAGGGTCGGTAATTCACCTAGGGGAGATTTTTTTCGCCGCTTGCAAAACCGACATAAATTTTTTCCAAATGACAAGGTTTTTAAAAACAAAAAAAAAGAATAGA
>JARQOD010013181.1:0-16702 GCA_033576555.1 Oophaga sylvatica
TTCAGTATATTTACGAGATATAGACGACGGCTCCTTCAGGTATATATTACTGAGTATAGACTGTACAGGCTCCTGTCAGGTATATATTACTGTAGATAAGACTGTACGGGCTCCTGTCAGGTATATATTACTGTAGATATAGACTGTATGGGCTCCTGTCGGTATATATTATTGTAGATATAGACTGTATGGGCTCCTGTCAGGTTATATTACTGTAGATATAGACTGTACGGGCTCCTGTCAGGTATAATATTACTGTAGATATAGACTGTATGGGCTCCTGTCAGGTATATATTACTGTAGATATAGACTGTATGGGCTCCTGTCAGGTATATATTATTGTAGATATAGACTGTACAGGCTCCTGTCAGGTATATATTACTGTAGATATAGACTGTACAGGCTCCTGTCAGGTATATATTACTGTAGATATAGACTGTATGGGCTCCTGTCAGGTATATATTATTGTAGATGTAATATATACCTGACAGGAGCCTGTACAGTCTATATCTACTGTAAATATATACCTGACAGGAGCCCATACAGTCTATATCTACAGTATATAAACCTGACAGGAGCCCGTACAGTCTATATCTACAGTAATATATAACTGACAGGAGCCCGTACAGTCTATATCTACAGTAATATATACCTGACAGGAGCCTGTACAGTCTATATCTACAGTAATATATACCTGACAGGAGCCCATACAGTCTATACTACAGTAATATAAACCTGACAGGAGCCCGTACAGTCTATATCTACAGTAATATATACCTGACAGGAGCCCGTACAGTCTATATCTACAGTAATATAAACCTGACAGGAGCCCGTACAGTCTATATCTACAGTAAATATATACCTGACAGGAGCCCGTACAGTCTAATCTTTCAGTAATATTACCTGACAGGAGCCCGTACAGTCTATATCTACGTAATTAATACCTGACAGGAGCGCATACAGTCTATATCTACAGTAATATATACCTGATAGGAGCCCATACAGTCTATATCTACAGTAAATAAAACCTGACAGGAGCCCGTACAGTCTATATCTACAGTATATATACCGACAGGAGCCCGTACAGTCTATATCTACAGTAATATATACCTGACAGGGCCCGTACAGTCTATATCTACAATAATATACACCTGACAGGAGCTCGTACAGTCTATATCTACAGTAAATATATACCTGACAGGAGCCCGTACAGTCTATATCTACAGTAATATATACCTGACAGGAGCGCATACAGTCTATACTACAGTAATATATACCTGATAGGAGCCCATACAGTCTATATCTACAGTAATATAAAACCTGACAGGAGCCCGTACAGTCTATATCTACAGTAATATATACCTGACAGGAGCCCGTACAGTCTATATCTACAGTAATATATACCTGACAGGAGCCCGTACAGTCTATATCTACAATAATATACACCTGACAGGAGCCTGTACAGTCTATATCTACAGTAATATATACCTGACAGGAGCCCGTACAGTCTATATCTACAGTAATATATACCTGACAGGAGCCCATACAGTCTATATCTACAGTAATATATACTGACAGGAGCGCATACAGTCTATATCTACAGTAATATATACCTGTAGGAGCCCATACAGTCTATATCTACAGTAATATAAACCTGACAGGAGCCCGTACAGTCTATATCTACAGTAATATATACCTGACAGGAGCCCGTACAGTCTATATCTACAGTAATATATACCTGACAGGAGCCCGTACAGTCTATATCTACAGTTAATATATACCTGACAGGAGCCCGTACAGTCTATATCTACAATAATATACACCTGACAGGAGCTCGTACAGTCTATATCTACAGTAATATATACCTGACAGGAGCCCGTACAGTCTATATCTACAGTAATATATACCTGACAGGAGCGCATACAGTCTATATCTACAGTAATATATACCTGATGGAGCCCATACAGTCTATATCTACAGTAAATAAACCTGACAGGAGCCCGTACAGTCTATATCTACAGTAATATATACCTGACAGGAGCCCGTACAGTCTATATCTACAGTAATATATACCTGACAGGAGCCCGTACAGTCTATATCTACAATATATACACCTGACAGGAGCCTGTACAGTCTATATCTACAGTAATATATACCTGACAGGAGCCCGTACAGTCTATATCTACAGTAATATATACCTGACAGGAGCCCATACAGTCTATATCTACAGTAATATATACCTGACAGGAGCGCTACAGTCTATATCTACAGTAATATATACCTGATAGGAGCCCATACAGTCTATATCTACAGTAATATAAACCTGACAGAGCCCGTACAGTCTATATCTACAGTAATATATACCTGACAGGAGCCCGTACAGTCTATATCTACAGTAATATATACCTGACAGGAGCCCATACAGTATATATCTACAGTAATATATAACTGACAGGAGCCCGTACAGTCTATATCTACAGTTATATATACCTGACAGGAGCCTGTACAGTCTATATCTACAGTAATATATACCTGACAGGAGCCCGTACAGTCTATATCTACAGTAATATATACCTGACAGGACCGTACAGTCTATATCTACAGTAATATATACCTGACAGGAGCCCGTACAGTCTATATCTACAGTATATAATACCTGACAGGAGCGCATACAGTCTATATCTACAGTAATATATACCTGATAGGAGCCCATACAGTCTATATCTACAGTTAATATATACCTGACAGGAGCCCATACAGTCTATATCTACAGTAATATATACTGACAGGAGCCCATACAGTCTATATCTACAGTAATATATACCTGACAGGAGCGCATACAGTCTATATCTACAGTAATATATACCTGACAGGAGCCCGTACAGTCTATATCTACAGTAATTATATACCTGACAGGAGCCCGTACAGTCTATATCTACAGTAATATATACCTGACAGGAGCGCATACAGTCTATATCTACAGTAATATATACCTGACAGGAGCCCATACAGTCTGTATCTACAGTAATATATACCTGACAGGAGCCCGTACAGTCTATATCTACAGTAATATATACCTGACAGGAGCCCGTACAGTCTATATCTACAGTAATATATACCTGACAGGAGCGCATACAGTCTATATCTACAGTAATATATACCTGACAGGAGCCTGTACAGTCTATATCTACAGTAATATAAACCTGACAGGAGCCCATCAGTCTATATCTACAGTAATATAAACCTGACAGGAGCCCGTACAGTCTATATCTACAGTAATATATACCTGACAGGAGCCCGTACAGTCTATATCTACAGTAATATAAACCTGACAGGAGCCTGTACAGTCTATATCTACAGTAATATATACCTGACAGGAGCCCGTACAGTCTATATATACAATAATATATACCTGACAGGAGCCCGTACAGTCTATATCTACAGTAATATAAACCTGACAGGAGCGCATACAGTCTAATATCTACAGTAATATATACCTGACAGGAGCCCGTACAGTCTATATCTACAGTAATATAAACCTGACAGGAGCCCATACAGTCTATATCTACAGTATATATACCTGACAGGAGCCCGTACAGTCTATATCTACAGTAATATATACCTGACAGGAGCCCATACAGTCTATATCTACAGTTAATATATACCTGACAGGAGCCCGTACAGTCTATATCTACAGTAATATATACCTGACAGGAGCCCATACAGTCTATATCTACAGACTGTAGATATAGACTGTACAGGCTCCTGTCAGGTATATATTACTGTAGATATAGACTGTACGGGCTCCTGTCAGGTATATATTACTGTAGATAAGGAGACATCAACCCATTAATTAATAAATCCTCCTATGTCACTGAGGACTCTGACTGACCTCAGATTTCCCTCCTGCAGCAAGCACACGGCTTCTCTTCTGGCTTCCTGGCTTTGCAGAACACGCCCCCGGGAACGATGTCACACCGCTGGAAAGAGCCCATACAGTCTAGTATGTGAGTCGCAGCCAGCCCAGAAGCACCTTTTAAAGGCCGGCTGATGCGATGGCCTCATCTTGGCACGGCGCGCCCCTGCTCCTAGGGGGGGGCAACGGCCCCCCCCTGCCCCACGGTGGGTACGCCCATGCCCAGCGCAGCGTTCAGTTGTTCCTACCCCACCCACCCACAGGCCACAAGCCTAAACGGAAATGTTGCTGTCTAGGCTTGCAAAGAAGGAATCTTTCCGCAACCTCAAGATCAGGCCATTGCTTGGTACTCAGTCTACAGACGCCACTATTTCTCCTGATTTGCCGTCCCCGCCTTACTCAAGCACGTGTCTGATAACAGCCGTGCCCTGAACAACGCTTTTACTGCGAAGGTGCACTTAGGCCTCTTTCACACTTCAGTCGTGCGACGTCAGTTAAAATCTGTCAAAGAGTGAAAATGGCGGATCCGCCAGAAAAGTGGAAAAACTGATGGAGAGAGAGAGAGAGACCACGGACAGTGTTGTCAGCATTCTGTATGCTTTTCTATGGAAGCAGCGGATCCGCTGGCGGTTTCCGTCAAAGATGGATGGCAGCGGATCCGCCACCCATAGGCGGCCATTATACAAAATGGCGGATGCAGCGGATCTGCCATAGTCCGGACCGAAAAAACGTTGCATTGGACGTTTTTCTAAAACGACGGACGCCAAATTTTTGGCGGATCCGTAAAAAAAACTGACCTAACGGACGACCATCCGTCAAAATTCGTCACTAATACAAGTCAATGGAAAAAAAGCGGATCCGCCAAAAAAAAGGCGGATCCGTTTTTTTCACATTTTGACGGATTTTTACTGACGTCGCACGACTGAAGTGTGAAAGACGCCTTAACCATGGAGACCTAACTAAGTGCTTGTGGCCAGGGACACTACATCTCCCTGACACTGGTGAACATTTCGGAAGCCGGGACCCAGTCGGACCCTGGGACGGAACAAGTGCTATCGACGCCAAGGATTGCAGGCTCTGGTTCAATCAAGGTTGCCCCCACCTTCTATAGCAGTTCCTGCACCTCCTCCTCGTCACCCTCCATCTCAGAAAGGTCATCATTAGTCACAAGCTGGAAGGAATGCAGCACTGCCTCGGACAAGGGGCAACAGGCTAAGCTGAAGCTAATCTGCCTTGGTGACAAACGGCACACCGCTGCAGAGTTGTTGAAAGGTCTAAATCACCAGACTGATCTGTGGCTCTCGCCCCTGAACCTACAACCAGACTTGGTCCTGTGTCACATTGGCCATAACCTGGGGCTGCTCTGAAGCATGGTAACCTTGCTCGCGTACCACATCTGCCCACGTGCTCAACTTACTGGTTCTCAAAATCCACCCATATCTGCCGGAGCTACTTGTGAAAGTACAGTGTGTGTGTGCCCATTTCCACAAGTTAGCTACATATGCCGCTGCCTAAGGTGCTGCAGCAGCATTTACAACTTCCAGCTCACCGATTGGTGTGCGATGTCACCACTTGGAACTCAACGTTACATATATGTTGGCGAGGCTTTGTGAGAAGCAAGGGGCAGTAGTTGAATACCAGCTACAACATGTCCTTTGGTATTCCGGTCGGCCTCCACACAGAAGGGATGATGAGTGGGCATAGATGTCTGACATCAGTGTGGTTCTCCAACAGAAATTTCTCACAGTGAACTGCGGTGAAGTCACTGAGCTGAGCACTGCACTATGAGACTGCCTCAGAGACCAGATGCAACCTCGATGACGTCACCACTGGTCACAGACTCGCAGCAGCACAGTCACCAGTGGTTCTCAGCCTGGAAGGTCGCATCTTGTCACTGCCCAGGTTGAAAACTGTTTATCCCCCAGACATGGATTACGGCGTGGGACAGAACGACAGACAGGTGAGGGATATTGCTGTTTTTTTTTTTTATTTTATTACAGGAGACGAGGGCTTCTGTGGAGTTTGGCGTTAGGTGAGTATAACTGTGTTTGATATTTTTAAATATCAATGGAAAACTGTGTTTAGTCTTATTTCTAATAAAGGACTTTATTCTGGCTATGTCTTTATTTCCATATAACTATAGGATTAGTAATGGATAAGTGTCTTATAGAGGCGTCTCCATTACTAATCCGTGGGCTAGATGTCACTGAACAATACGAAGGTGACATTAAACCCATAATTATGAACCCCACTTCCCACCACTACAGGGCAAATGGGAAGAGCTGGGTAAAGCGCCAGAATTGGGGCATCTAATAGATGTGCCTTTTCTGTGCAGCTGTGGGCTGCTATTTTTAGGCTGGGGGGTCAATATCCTTGGCCCCTTACCTGCCTGAGAATACCAGTCCCCTGCTGTCTGCTTTATCAAGGCTGGTTGTCAAAAATGAGGGGACCCGCCTTTTTATTAATTATTTATTTAACTAAAAATATGGCGTGGGGACCCTCTATTCTTGATAGCCAGCCTTGCTAACACTGATAGCTGAGGTTGAAGCCCTATGTCTTTTTTTTAAATTTATTTACAGTGCAAGCTGCGGCTGATGAATACTCCCATCATCCACCGTCTGCTCTCGCAGTTGACAGTTGAATACAACTATCAACATTTTCCTCTGCTAGTGCTGATCGCCGGCAGAGCAGGGGACAGTTATGTGAGCCGTCTTCAGCACCCAGTGGCGGGAGCAGCGCAAACTCTATCACTGATTCCCAGGCTCCGGTAAGTATTACACACACGTCACTGATACCTCCGGTACTGGTTTTTGTGTGAAAGATCCCTTGAAAGGGATAGAATCCTGTTTTATAATCGCCTCTGTCTAGCAGAGCCAATCGGGTTGTGGCAGCTTCTACTCTCTCATGGAGACTATTAAAGTATGCCAAAAGTAAAAAAAAAATGTTTTTAAAAAAATAAGAAAAAAATATAAAAAGTTTCAATTCACCCCCCTTTTGCCCCATTCAAATTAAAAAAAAAAAATCACACATACACATATTTGGTATCGCCGCGTTTGGAATCGCCCGATGTATCAATAAAAAAATGATTAACCCGATCGCTAAACAGCGTAGCAAGAAAAAATTCAAAACGCCAGAATTACGCTTTTTTGGTCGCCGTGACATTGCATAAAATGCAACAACTGACGATTAAAAGATTGTTTCTGCACCAATATGGCATCACTAAAAACGTCACCTCGGCACACAAAAGTAATCCCTCACCCAACCTGAGATCATGAAAAATGGAGACACTGTGAGTTTTGGAAAATGGCACAATTTTGTGTTTTTAACGAAGTTTGGAATTTTTTTTCACCACTTAGATAAAAGAGAACCCAGACATGTTTGGTGTCTATGAACTCGTAATGACCTGGAGAATCATAATCGCAGCTCAGTTTTAGCATTTAGTGAATATGGTAAAAAGCCAAACAAAAAACAAGTGTGGGATTGCAATTTTTTTGCCATTTCACTGCACTTGGATTTTTTTCCCATTTTCACGACATGGAAAAACCAATGGTGTCATTCAAAAGTACAAGTCATCCCGCAAAAAATAAGCCCTCACATGGCCATATTGACGGAAAAATAAAAAAGTTATGGCTCTGAGAAGAACGGGAGCGAAAAACAAAAACGCAAAACCAAAAAAATCTCCGGTCACATTTATAAGGCCGGGATCACACATGTGAGAAACACGGACGAGTATCGCATGTGAATTCACGGCACTGCCGCCTGCACTCTGGAGCGGAGCGACTGCATAGAAATACATGCAGCTGTACACTCTGCTCCCGAGTGCCGGCGGCAGTGCCGGGAATTCACATGCGAGAATTCTGGTGACTGTGGTTGATTTTACTTGACAGATGAAGGATCTGCGGAGATTTTGAATTTCCCGCTTACTCGCTGCTGCCGATCACTACCGGTCACTGCTCATAGGAGATCACAATCTAAGAGCTAACGTCATTACTGATCCATGATTGGTCACCACTAGTGTTGAGCATTCCGATACCGCAAGTATCGGGTATCGGCCGATATTCGCGGTATCGTAATTCCGATACTTAGTTCCGATACTTTTCCTATATCGTATACCGGAATCGGAAGTTCCCATAATTCTTTGAGAGGCAATGTGATGTGATTCAGCCAATGAGGAATCTTATGAAGTGTGGGCACATCCTGTAATGCTGCGGTCATCTTAACTAATGGCATGGCTGTGATTGGCTGCTGAAATTATGTCAGAATGCACTATAAAAGGCGCCGCCGCCATTTTAGCGTCACTGTGCTGTGAATTCAGTTAGGGACAGAACGCTACTCTTCTGACTCTGAGGGACAGTTAGAGATTGCGATTTTGGTATTGTTCTTTAGGCAGGCTATTTTACCAACCGCTGGGTAAATCTTCATTTTGCCTTGCAGTGCTATTTTCACTGCTGTCTGCAAGGTCTGTGTGTGAGTGCAGGTGACGCTGCAGTTTGTTCTGCATCCACTGCTGGTTGTAGTCATCTGCACGTGTCACTGCCTCATCCTTTTTTTTTGGTAATTGCTGCTCAATTCAATTTAAATTTACTCTCTCCTATTTAGTGTGCCGCACTTCCATCCGTATCCAATACATTGGTTGCAAACACTATAGGACTAGATAGCGGAGCCTTTCAGAGCTAGCAAACACTACCACTACAAGGGAGTAGATAGAGGAGCCTTTCGGCTGGTTTGCGGCCTGCAGGAACAGACAGATTAGTATTACCCTATTTTTTGGTGCCTTATCTATTGCATTCTAGTTTCCTGCATTGTAATAGCTACAAAAAGTTTGTGATACTATCGATTGTACATCTTTTGTCTCAATCCCAACCTTTTTTTTTTTTGTGAAAAACACAAAAAAGTTAATAAAGTTCACCAAACACTCCACTTGACACTTGCTAGGCCACATTAGCTGATATTAAAGTGTAGTCCACACTTAATAAACTTAGTGTTTCTTATACTACTAGCAGCTGTTCAGGAATAAGCACACTTAGGCCTTAGTACTTTTCTGCCTATCTTTATCAATCTACCAAGATGAAGAAGGCAGGGAGTAAGGCACGTGGTCGTGGAGTTTCAGCAGGGAGAGGACATGGGGATTCTGTACCTGCTGCGGCCATCAGTGACACAGCATCCCCCAGTTTTCCCCGTGAACGGTCCTTTATGCGCAGTTTTGTAGGAGCTCAACGTACCCCCCCTGCTGCAGGAAGAACAAATTGAAGCCGTTGTCGGATGGATGGCAGCTAACGCATCGACTTCAATTGCTTCCACCTCCTCTTAGGACCAGAGCACTGTTGAGCAACCATCTGTCTCTTCACCGCCTGCCCAGGCAGTCAGAGAGCTCTGTACAGGAGCCAGCTCAGTCTCTACTTCTGTTCTCTGAATCTGTTGGCTTGGAAATAGGGGGCCAGCCAAGCAGCATTCTAGAATGTGAAGAAGAGGAGTATGCAGTGATGTGCAACAGCTTTGTCTCTCTGAATCTGAAGAGGAGGGTGAGCCAGTGCCGATGGTCAGCACACCGCAGAACGCATCTGATGATGATGAGACTCAGGTGCCAGTTTCTGTTGCGCACGGTGCTGGCGAGACGACCCAACAGCAGCAGGTGTTGGAAGAGGGTAGTGGAGATGATGAGGTCCTTGACCCATCATGGCGTGAGGAACAGGAAGGTGGTGGGAGCAGCTCTGAGGAAGAGATTCCCCCAACGGCCCAAACAGGAGGGAGAGGTAGGCTGCAGACTCGGTTGCCTGTAGCCTCCACTTTGGCACCCGTTCGGAGCAGTTCTCTTCCAAAAGCCAAAACGAGCGCTCCCAGGACTTGCAGTGCGTGGTCCTTTTTTGACACAGTTGCAGATGACATTTGCTTTGTCAAATGCAAGCTGTGTCATCAAAAAGTCAAAAGAGGTAAAAGTGTCAGCAACCTCAATACCACAAATATGTGGAAACATGTGCGGACCAAGCACGTGGTTGAGTTACAAAAAACACACTTGAGACGTAGGCCAACCTACAGCAGCACTTACATCTTCAGCTCGTGTTGTAGCCTCTTCCTCCAGCTCACACACAGCTGTTTCGGCTTCCTCACAGGATCGCCATGGAAGAACCTCTGTCACTGTTGTCCAGAGACCCAGTGTAATTCCACCCACAGCAGCAAGTTCCCTGTCATCCTCACACTCCCAGGCCACTGTACAGCCATCGGTAGCACAGGCATGGAGAAAAGGCGGCCATACTCAGCAAACCATCCATGAGCACAGGCTCTGAATGCTGGCATTGCAAAACTCCTGTCCCTTGAAATGCTGTCATTCAGGCTGGTGGAACTGACAGTTTCCGTAACTTCATGGCATTGGCAGTCCCCACAATACCACGTTCCCAGCCGCTTTTATTTCAGCAGGCAAGCCGTCCCTGCCCTGCAAAAGCATGTGGAGGGAAAAATTAAACATGCGCTACTAAAAAGCCGTCATTAGCAAGGTCCACCTGACCACCGATGCGTGGACCAGTACCCAGGGACAGGGACGCTACCTTTCCCTCACTGCCCATTGGGTCAATGTTGTGGAGTCGGGTACAGATCTTGCGAGTGGCGTTGTATGTGTTCAGCCAACTCCAAGGATTGCAGGAATCCAGTCTGTACACATTGACTCCTCCTCCTACTCCAGTTCCTCAGAATCATCGCTGCACGAGCCGTCACGGTATACCTCCACATGGACCCGTGAACGCTTACCTGTTACGACCGATATGAGCACAACCATGGCAAAACGTCATCAGGCCGTCCTGAAAATAATTTTGATGGGAATCGAAGCCACACAGCGCAGGAGCTGTGGAATGCCATAAAGCAGGAGAGCGAGTGTGGTTTTTGCCAGCGAATCTCCAGCCAGGCTTGGTAGTGTGTGACAATGGCCGAAATCTGGTGGCAGCTCTGGGCCTAGGCAACCTCACTCACATACCATGTCTGGCACATGTGCCAACTTGGTCGTGCAGAGTTTTTTGAGGGACTATCCGGATCTTGATGCACTGCTGCACAAGGTCTGCTAGAGTGCGCTCACTTGCGGCGTTCCAGCATGGCCAGATCGCGCATTGCAGCTCTGCAACGCCGATTTCGCCTTCCGGAACATCGCATCATATGTGATCTACCCACCAGGTGGAATTCCACGTTACATATGTTGGTGCGTCCACAGATTCTATTCTCTCCCCATTGTCCATCTTATTAGAGAAGGTGTTAACCCCATTAGTTAAATCCACACAATCCTTTCTTTTAGATACTGGATCTTTTGTACAACTTATTAGGGGTTTAGGTACACTCCCTAAACAGACGTTACTTGTTACGTTTAGATGTCAATAACCTATATACCTCTATTCTACATACCAAGGGCATTGCAGCCACCAAAAGGACACTAGAGGAATCTTCCTCCTATTCTGGTCGGACTATTACCTTTCTACTAGAACTTCTTACATTAGTCCTCACAAAGAACTTTTTTATCTTTGAGGATCAGTTCTACTTAGAGACACAGGGCACCGCAATGGGGTCGAATGTAGCGCCCCCCTACGCAAACTGCTACATGTCCTGCTTTGAAGTAGATCATTGTCTATTCGAACACTTTATACCAGAGGCACTGTCTGTTATGGCGTCGCTATATCGACGATATTTTTTGCTTGTGGCATGGTCCTTAGACACCTTAATTCAATTTTTTGGACTCTATTTAATGCAATTTGGCCTGAATTAAAAATTTACTCTTAATCACAGTAATACAGAAATTAGTTTTCTGGATACGTCTGTTTTGCTGGATGATGATGGTAATCTGTCTTTGGACCTATTTGTGAAAAATACAGATCGTAACAACCTCTTACTGTTTCAGAGCTGCCATCCCAGGGCAGTGAAGAAGTCAGTACCGATTTCACAATTCGAGAGGGTACGCAGAATTGTTAGTGACCCGTCCATAAGCACCAAACGTTTGGAAGAAATGGAGAAAAAATTAATAGAAAGGGGTTATCCTAAATTTGCTTCTACGGAACTCCCGTCCGCCACGAGTTACTTTTCCATCACCCGCAACCAATAGGATCCCATTTGTCCATACTTACCATCCCCTGATGTATGGTCTTCATTATAGAATTCGCAGACACTGGTATGTCCTTCGGGATAGTTTTCCTGAAATTCCTGAATTCCAGGTTCCATTTTTACCATGCTTTAGAAGGTCCGACAATTTAAAGAACAAACTAGTAAGGGCAGATTTAGGTTCATCTCAGACGGTATCCAGACAAACTTTTTTTCGGACACAAAAGAAAGGTACTTTTCCTTGCCTACATTGCGCTCAATGTGCCAACATCTTAAAAGGCTCTAAATTCGCACACCCTTGCACAGGGGTTGATATTCCAATAAGAGGTTTTTTTACCTGTAATTCTACAGCTGTTATCTATGCCATAAAATGCCCATGTGGGAAAATATATGTGGGTGAAACCACCCAAGCCATTAAAGACAGAATCTCACATCATAAATCTGATATACGTTGTCAGAAAAATCATCTGCCAATCCATATCATTCCAATACAGCAGGACATTCCATAGCACAACTGAGGTTTTTGGTATTAGAGCAAGCACAATTGAGTAGAAGGGGTGGTAACCTGATCCAAAAATTACGATATAGGGATGCACCGACTCGAGACTCTCGAGCCAAAAGGCCTCAATAGAGAATTTGACACAGTAGGTCTATATTGAATCGGTTTATACCTTATATACAGACATATAATCAATTAATCTATAATTTATTACATTGTTATATATTATCCAAAGAAGCCCCCACATTTATGTACCCATTACTATAATGAGACTTTCAGGTCCCCCACCCCTCTACAGGTATGGATTTATGTGTATATAATTCTGACTTTATTCTACAAAAACTGGACTCGTAGAGGTTTTTTTTTCTGTTTTTTTTCTGTTTTTTCTGTTTTTTACTGATTTTTTCCTTTTTTATTTTTTATTTTAGTCATTATGTTCATTGTTTCCTTATACTAACAAATTACTCTCTTTCATTTCCATAGGTGAATCAATAAATCTTCTATCACTACTGCACATCGTTCCAGCGATTCCTAGCCTCTGCTATATTCACAGTCACTGTGCACTGCCGCTTCTGCGTTCCACCACCTTGAGGAGACGGATTATGACCTACTTCCGGTCTAGTCCCCATGATTGCGTTCCAAAAGCGTCCCAGCAGACAGCCTCAGTACACTGAGGTCACTTCCGGTCACATGGTAACGCAGGGTCTTATAAAAACACATGGTTGTCGTCCTCACACAGCGCCTTATCTGATAGCCTTATTGCTTTACCTACTCAGCGCTACATCTCACCTTTACTACTCAAGTGGACTTCACATGGTAAGACCTCTTTCTGGACACTTTGTACCATATGTACTATTTATTTATACCTGGGGGAACGCTTTACTTTATATACTATGGCGATTATAGCGATCTCCATATGTGTTTCTATTCACAGAAACTCACCTCACAGCTCTTTGCAATTCGGTAAGGTATCCATTCCTTAATCTTGCACTATATAGCGCATGTTGTATCTATTCATTCCACCATGTCTTTATATGATCTTTGTATAGTACTTTGCCCAGACATAGCAACACTTTGAGACCGGCCAATCAGAGAGGAGACGAACGTGATGTCACGCAACATACTCACCCCTCAGCGTCATAAGCCGCCGGTTTCCTCTCTGGTCCGCTTTGCTGCAGGACCGATCGGTGTATAGTTATAGAAGACGACAAGCCTGAACACCACCACAAAGAAGACCAAAAAGATTACCCAGAAGAAGATGACCAAGAGGACAAAGAACATGAAGACAACCAACAAGATACAGAACAAGAAGCAGAAGAACAAAAAGCAGAACACAAAAAATCAGAGCAAAAGATATGCTCTAAATTCTAAGCAGAAGAAGACTAAGCAGTGTATGGGGGGTGAGTCCGTTCCTCCTCGTGTGCCCCTGGAAAATGCCTGCTGCTGCTGCAGGCTAAACTGAACGAGGACAAATCCTGTTGTAAATCTTTTGTGACAGCAAGAACAGAAGGTGTAATCTTCAAACTTTTATAGATAACAACTACAGGAATGCCTGTCACAAATAAGAATATGATGAAGAAGATGAATAGGAAGAAGATGAAGAAGTAGACTATGAAGAAGAATAATAGTTGAATAAGAAGAATATGAAGAATGTAAAAAAAAAAGGAATAATAGGAAGAAGGTGAAGAAGAAGATAAATAAGGTGAAGAAGAAGATAAATAAGGTGAAGAAGAAGTTGATGAAAAAGATGCTGCTGCTGAGGATCATGAAGGAGAAAGTGTGGGAGAAGTAAAAAAGAGGTGAACAGCATGGAAGTAGTGAAACATACATATGTGCCAAAATAGAAAAAAGGTTAACAACATTGTCAATTTTTTTGTAACTCCGAACGTCTTAAAAAAAAAAATATTCCTGCTATTCCATTTGATTGGGCTAAACCTCTATTCCTTTAATGTCTCCTCCACCTCCCCCAATACATTCTACATTATTCTTAGTTGTTTTCCTTCATGTACAATTAACCTACAAGGAAAGAAAGGGTTTATTTTAATTACGATATTTATGTCCCATTGACTTGCATTGGTTTCTGGTATCGGAATCGGCGATATCCGATACTTTTTGAGTATCGGTCCGATCCAATCCGATCCGATATTTCCCAATATCGGAAAGTATCGCTCAACACTAGTCACCACGTCCCCGAGGAGCTGAGTCTGTCCCTCCGCTGGGTCCTAGTGCGTCCTGGCTCCAGGTTAGGCTGCTAATGGTTGGATAAGCTGTTATCTAGGTACGGACTGGCATTTGATATCTCCCAGGCCCATTCTGTCCCAAGCACCACATGCATCCGGATATTTTACTAATATTACCCTGGATGGAGGAAAGGAAGATTTTCTACAAGACACATCTTTCTAATGATACCAGGGGCTGCTGGGGTAAGTGACGGAGTCAGGACTTTGTGCTCCATCACAACTCTGAACAGTATGGGGGTCTTGTCTTGAGATCACAGATTCTGGTAACAATGTAGCAGACAAGGGGGACAGGCCCTGCTATTAACCCTTTCATTGTCTGCACTGATTAGAGCTTTGTTTTATTGCACTCTTTGCTCCCCAGATTGGTGATGGCATCTGCTCATTTATATTCAACTCTTTTATGAGGACAGTGATTTCCAGAGACATTGTTGTATGTTTCTAAACGTGCGACATTGATTGGGACAGTCGCTACAGATGACATCTGTGACCGGTGTATTGATATCATCTGTATTGGAGCTGCCGGGGTCTTGTTACAGGCAGCGCTCCCCCTCTCTGGCAGTCACCAGTAATGGCCGCCTGACACCACCTGTAACATGGGGGAAAGAGGGGCTTTCTGGGATCAGATGAGCCTTCCCGGTGCCCGACTGCTGCTCCTTTTATCAAAGATTTTTCTTATTTTTCTATCTTTTACCATTTAATAAAAAACTGGAAAAAAAAAAAACTGACAGTTCAAAAGGGGGGAAAATACAGCAGAGGAAAGGGGGGAGCCCAATACAGTAAACCCCCCCAAACGAGTCATCAGTCATCACGTGTCGGTCTCTCTCGGTCCGCTCACCCCCCACATAAAGGAGGGTCGGCGCTGCCTTTCACAGTCTGCTAGATTTGAACGATGTCGGTCGCGGTAAAGGGGGGAAAGGGCTCGGGGAAAGGGGGGCGCCCAAACGGCACGGAAGGTGCCCGTGAAAACATCCCGGGCATCACCAACCTGCCATCCGCCTCGGCTCGCAGGGGGGGCTCAAGCGACTCAGGCCCATCTAGAGGGAAATCGTGGCGTCCAAAGCCCTTTGAGAAAATGATCCGTGAGCCCTCCCCACACCGAGCCGCCCAAAAGGAAGACCGCACCGCCTGGGCGGGGGCGCGCTCAAGCGCCAGGGGCCCCACTCTCTACGGCTTTGGGGTTAATTGATTCTCAGCTTATCCTGACAACCAAAAAGGGTCTTCTAGAGCCCCAATCTAAGGGCTGCAAAACCTGCCGGGGGGACATCCTGGGGTTGGGGGATTTGTCTGCGGCGATACTGGTTTGATCCTCACCCGAGCTCCGGGTAGACAGCAACTGACCCCTGCCGGGGAAAGGGGGGAGGAGTTTTTTGGGGTTGGAGCATTTCCCCGCTGCGAAGAGTATGGATACAGTGAGGGTCGCGCGTGTAACTCAGGGAAAATTCTGGAAAAATACTCGGAAAAAAACCCCCGCGGGTCGGACAAATCACCGCGACAGCACAAAATCAGCCGCGGATCAGCAGAAAATCGCACAAAATCACCCCCATATCCGCAGCAAAAAACCCCCCCCCATCCCTATCCCCCCCCCGCCCCGCGGGTCGCAGCAAAATCCCCCGCTAGAAAAATCCCCCGGGGGATCCAGCAAATCCGCCGCGGTCCGAAAACCGCAGCATCCCAAAAACCGCCCCGGGTCCGCAAACAAAAAAACCGCCCGGTCGCCAGCAAAATCCGCCGTGATCCACAAATTCCGCCCATACAAAAATCCCCCACGCAAAAATCCCCCATCGACAAAACCCCCCCGAAATCCAAACCCAAAAAAAAAGCAAAACCCCGGGGTAAAAAATGCCCATTAAAAAATCCCCGCGGACCCCTCCCCGCGGATACGAAATTAACAAAAAATCCCCGCATCAAAAAAATTTGGGTCAGCAGAAAACCGCTAAAAAAAAAAAATTTTTTATTTTATTTTAAAAAAAAATGTGA
>JARQOD010013182.1:0-16699 GCA_033576555.1 Oophaga sylvatica
AAAACCTAAGCTCTCATATGACTTGGGGGGCCCAAAAAAGGAAAAATTATACTCTAAAATATGGTTATGCAATGGAAGCCTTTTTTAGTGTGTGACAGAAGCAAACTAAAAAACGAAAAAAATTTGGTATCGCTTAATCGCCCCAAAACCCAAAAATAAAGGCGTTTTTTCCTATACCCCGAAACATTTTAAAAAGGAATAAAAACAATTATTCACCTGTTTTTTTTTTTGTTCATTCGCTTTTAAAAAAATTGCAGTAAGGCGCACTTTGAAAACCCCTGCGCCGAACACTTCTCCGGGTTTCTGTAAAATCTCGAAATATGGGGGGTACGGAAAGATTCAAACCCCTTTACATTTTTACTCTTTTTTTTTTTTTTTGGTAAATTTTTCTTAAGCACACTCTAAAACCCAACTTACTGAAAAAAAAAACAAAATGTATAAAATTTGAAATTTAAAAATTAAAAAAGAAAACGAAAATCACAGGGTCAAAGTATTCAACCCTTTTTCCAGACCAAAATTTTTAAGCCAATGCGTCCATTTGCTTGTTTTTCCTTGAGGGGGTTCTTTTTCTTCTTAAACCTACTTGTTTAATTAAACTGAAGACTTATTGTAAAGGCACCCCCCGTCTATAAGACCCACACTCCCAGGCAGTCAGACAAAGAGAACATGGGGCAAAAAAACGGCCAAGGAGCGAGAGAAAATTTTGTGGCATTGCACAGATCTGGCCAAGGTTACAAAAAATTTCTGCAATTGGGGAAAGACCTTGGTGAAGAGGTAGAAAGAACACCAAACACTGGGGAGCCCCAAAAACCACACTGGTCTCATCTGCCCAATACAACCCAACAGTGAAACATCACGGGGTTTTTTTTCCAGCGCGGGGGGGGATCTTTTTGAATTAAAAGAAAGAAGAACCAAGTAAAAAATATCCGGATAAAACCTCTTTCCAGAGGCTCGGACTCAGACTTAAAAGGGTTTTTCACCTTCCAACAAGACAAGACCCTAAGCACCCAGCAAAAAAAAAAAAGGGGGCTTCAAACAATTTTTACCATTGTACTGGCCCACCAGACCCTGACTAAACCCAATTGAACACCCGGGAGAACCTGAAAATAGAGGTCCACCAACTCACCATCCAACCTGACGAAACTTAGAGGATCTCGGAAAAAGGGGGAGGGGGTCCTCAAATCCAGGTAAAAAAACTTGTCGCATCATTCCAAGGGGACCATGTCGTACTAGCCAAAAGGGGCTTCTAATCAAAACTGAGCAAAGGTCTAAAACTATGACCTGTGATTTTTTTAGTTTTCTTTTTTAGTAAATTCAAAAATTTCTACATTTTTTTTTTTTCGTCAAGATGGGGGCAGAGTGTAGATTAAGAAAAAAAAAAAAGAACTTTTTTGAATTTAACAAATGGCTGCAGTAAACAAAGAGTGAAAAATTAAAGTGGTCGAATACTTTCCGTACCCACTGTACGGATTCAACTGAACCCCTGGCGGATTCCCTAAATGCACAGATAAAAAAACGGGGACGCCAAGAATTTGGATCTGGCGGGGTCCTCTTTTTAGGTTGCATGAAATTTCGTCAGCCCTTTTTTTGGCATTTCGAAAAAAGGACACCTCTGAAAGAGGCCAACAGAGCCAAAGTAAACTCACAGCCTAATTATTGTCAAGGACCCGGGGGTTTTTCATCGAATCACATCACCCAGAGATTTTAAGGAAACCCAAAATGTAAATATCATCGAGAGGGGGGATAAATTATCCCAAACCTTAGAAAAATTTTTCCAACAAAAGCCAACTCAATGCACAAAAAAAAGCAGCCACCCTGGGGTCTTGATGTTAAGGAAATAAGGGGGTTTCCCATTACGGTACACAAAGGCTCTGGAAAAGCAAATGGCTTATTACCCCCCAAAGTGGGGTTTTGATGGGGTTTTATTTTTACCGATGAAGAGACCTGAGTATCCGAAAGCTTGCAATTTGTTACCACTTTCATTAGCCAAAAAAAAGGATCAACCACTGAGGGGTCCAATCAAATATTTTTCTACCCTCAAAAGAAATTTTCAAATTTGCGCCCTAAATCCAAAGCCCCTGTTCCCCCTGAAACCCCACTGTGTAGCTAAACCAAAAAAGCCCCCATGTTTTTTTATTTCTAAGCTGAACCCCTAACTTAGGGGCATGACGGGGTAAAACTCGTCACAAAAGGTACTGGAAAAAAACAAAAAACTGGTCACACAGGTCAGTTTTTAATTTTCACTCGCAACATTCTTTCTGCTTTTTCTGGAAAAAAAACCTTGATCAAAATTTTTGCTACACCTTAAAAAATCCAAAAAGGGGTTTAATTTCCAAAAAGGGGCCCTTAGGAGAGACTGCCATCAGCACTTAGGGGTCTGTATATGGGGCTGCATCTTTTTGGAAACGTCTTTTAGCCCTTAGAAAAATTAAAAATTTTTGGGATAAAACAAGATTTTAGTGGAAAAAATTTTTTTTATAAATTTTTCACATGTGGGGGCAATATATTACTCACCCCAATTTTCTTTTGGGGGGGAAATTTGTAAAATGATTACATATGGGGTTTTTCGTGGTTCTGGCAACTCGGGCTCTACCAATGACCATGGGACCTTCAAATCATTCCCCAAAAAATCTGTCTCCAAAAGTAGTAATTCCCCACATATGGGAGTTTGCAGACTCCTATGACCCTTTTTTCTGTTTAAAAGTACGCAAAACCCCTCTCAAAACCCGAATACCCATGCACCCCAAATCCATGTACTCCTTTTTTTTTTTTTAACGTAGTCAACCAACTCCTATCCCCAAAACCCCTGCACCCCCCCAATCCTATGTACTCCTTTTTTTTTTTTTTAAAAGGTACTCTGAACCAACTCTCTACCAAATACCCCTGCACCCCCCAAACGTATTACTTCCCTTTTTTTTTTTTTTAACTGGTACCGCTGCTTTTTCCCTGATTTTTAATTCCTGTAGCAACTTCAGATTTACTGAATACATATTTATAGTCTGGACCCGACCCCTAGGGGCCATCCCTCCATCTTTAAATCTGGGGTTTTTTCATCTGTAGCTAGGCAAATGTTCTATTAATGCAATCTGTTAAAATTCTCCCCTGCGTGAACTCCCTCCTGCTCCTTTCCCCCCCCTCTTTCTCCACCTGGTTCATTCTTGACATTTGAATGGATAAGTGAATGGACAGGTCAGATATGACCTTGGTCAGATGTGACATCATTTTAAGGTGACATTTTTGAAGTTTACATCAGAAAATACCAGAAATGGGCCAAAACGGTCAGAGGAAATAATCCCTGTCTTCAATTTTACTTGCCTTTCTTTTACCCCTCTTTAACCAGCTCACATTTGCCCACCTTTTTTTGCTCCACTAATCTTCATCCCTTCGCTATCCCCAAACCCCTGCAAGCTCGAACCAAATAACGTCTCCCCCTCTCCTTACTCCCCACATCCCCTTTCATCTGCAGACCTGCTCCTTAACCTCAACCTCTCCCACAAAAATAACGTAAGCCTCACTCTCCTTCCCCCTCTGCTTTCCCTTTCCCCTGCTTCTTCTCACTGCTGGCGACATTCCCCCAATCCTGCCCCCCCGCCCCAACATCCCACTAATCCTCCCCCCATACTTCTCACAGTAAGAGAAACACCGCAGTCCCTCACACTTAAAACCTGTCCACAGACCCTACCCCCCATCTTCCTCTCTCTGGACACTCGAAACGCCCGCTCCGCTGCACCAAGCTCCACGTGACCACGATCTCTTAACTTCCGCAACCTCTCCTTCCTGCCCTCACTGAGACCGGCGACGCCCCCTGACACTGCCCCCTTGCTGCACTGATTCGGGGCCTCCACTTCACCCACACCCCGCTCTGGCAACAACAGGTGGAGGCTGGGTTTCCTTTTTCTAATAACTGCTCCTTCAACCTTATCCAACCCCCACCCTCCCTCATCCTGCTTTCCTTTGGGTCCACTCATCCGTAGTACCTCCCTTTAATCTCCAAATGCCGTCATATACCGACCACCGGGCTCAGCACTCCTTTTTTTGACCAATCCCCAGCGGGCTTCTTCACTTTCTCTGCCTGACACCCACCACTCTGGGTTACTTTTAATACCCTACGATACCTAACCGCAGCCTCCAAACTCCTGTCACTTACTTCATCCTTTGGACTTACTCATGGTCCTCCACGCCACCCACACAGACGGACATACATTAGCCCCCATCTTCACCCGCCTCTGTTCCCTATCCAACTCCACATCTCTCCACTTCCCCATCAGACCACCCCCCTACTTACCTCTCACCCTCACAGTCAGTGTCCCAACCCCAGAGCCGGGGACCTTGCCTGTTGACGTTCTTCAATCCCTGCCTTTTATGGCTGCCTTTAGGAGATATAACGTGGCTTGTCGAAGCACGGTGCCCTGCCCCTGGCTGCTACTGAGTCTGATGATTTCTCCACTAGTCTGGGGGGGGCCGGTACCCACACGTGACCTGGTCCCTCCACTACTGGAGGGGGCCACACAGATGGATTGCCATTATCCTTTTCCCCTAGGGGCCCTTCTCTCTTTTGGGAGCTACCTTTTTCTCTCCCTTTCACTTTCTCTCAGCCCCCTGACAGGGAGCTGCCTCTCACACGTCTGTTTACTTTCCTTTCTCTGACTCAGACTCACCCCTCCTGCATTGTTCTTTCCTCTCTGTTAGCTCCTCCTCTCCTTCCTACCTTCTCAATCAACTCCCCAAACACCCTTTACTACCCAGCCTGGGGTGAACCATCCCCTTAGGGACGTGCAGGGGCCCTGCTGCAATAGTCTGTGTTGGGTGCAGGGTTTGAGTCCGGGTGGTGCTCCCTCCTTACCTCTGTGCAACTGAACCCTCAGGTGCCACAGTTACCCTTATTTAAAATGTTAAATTTGGGGCAAAAAACTTTTTTGTGAGGGAAAAAGTGATTTTTTTTTTATTTTCACTGTTCAGCGTTTTTAAACGCGGAAGCACCTGGGTTCAATGTGCTCACCAACATCAGACATTCCCTGAGGGTCTATTTCCAAGATGGTATCACTTTGGGGGATTTTGACTTTTAGGCACATCAGGCGCTTTTCCCAAAACGCAATACGCATGCGCAATTGTTCCAGCAATCTTGCTTCAAAAAGCCAAAAGACCCTTTTTTTCCCTTTCGAGCTCGCCCTACATCCAAACAGTGAGTCCCCAACAAATGGGGTTCCGCATGCTCAGGAAAATTGCACAATAACTTTGGGGTCATTTGAAAAAAAAATATTTAGTCAAAGTAAATTTTATGTGAAAAAAATTAAATTTAATTTTTTTCCCCCCATTCCAAAAAAACCCTGTAAGGGCATCTGAAAGGGCTAAAATTCTTGAAGTAGTTTTCAGCACTTGAGGTGTGCAGTTTTTTAGGGTTTTCACTTTTGGGTATTTTTTTATCATATAGGCACTCAAAATCACTTCAAAGGAGTCCCTAAAAAAGGTTTGTAAATTTTGTTGCAAAAATGAGAAATCGCTAGTAGTGTTGACATTCCGATACCGCAAGTATCGGGTATCGGCCATTATTCGCTTTATCGGAATTCCGATACTTAGTTCCGATATTTTTCCTATACGTAAAACCGGGAAACGGAAGTTCCATAATTCTTTGAGGGCAATTGATTTTAGTCAGCCAAAGATGAAATCTTATGAAAATGTGGGCACTCCTGTAAATGCGCGTCATCTTAACTAAGGCATGCTGTGATTGGCTCTGAAATGAGTCAAATCATATAAAAGGCGCCCCTCCATTTTAGCGTCACTGTCGAAACTCATTAGGGACAGAACCTTTTTGCTGACTTTGAGGACAGTTAATATTGCATTTTGTTTCTGGGCTTTAGGCAGGCTAGTTTACCCCGTGTGAAAGTCCTTTTGCCAGGGTTGTTTTAACAGCTCGGCAAGGTGTGGTGAGAGTCAGGTGACCGCAGTTTGCCTGCATGCAAAAGCTGTCTGTAGGCATCTGCACTGCACTCAAGACTTTTTTTTTCTTCAGTGTAATTCTTGCTGCCCTGCAATTTTAAATATTAGTGTGACCCTTCCTCCCGAACAATACATTGTTTGCAAACACAAAAGAAGTAGACAAAGGGTAGCCTTTCACAGATTGTGAACATTGTTTTCGTGTTCACTTCAGTCTGGTTTTTTTTTTTTGATGCATATCATCTCCAGTTACTTGTTCAAGCACGCTCTTGTACTCGCTGAGCGTGTCTCATGCCTCATCCTTTTTATTTTTCCCCAAATTTGGGGCTTCTCCATTATAATTTTAAAAAAATCGAATCTATAGTGTGACGCCTTCCATCCTTTTACAAAAACATTGGTTGCAAAAACTAAGAAGTACAGAAAGGGTAGCCTTTCCCAGATTGTGAACAGTTGTGTTTCAGTGTTTACTTCAGTCCGGTTTTTATTTTTTGGTCACATCACCCCCATTACTTAAGCCTGCTGCTTTACCGCGAGCGTTCCAGTGCCCACCTTTTTCTTTTTTCTCCCAAATTGGGGCGCTCCTTTTTAAAAATTTTAAAAAAAAATAATCTATTGTTGACGCCTTCCTCCGTAACAAACATTGGTTCAAAAACCATAGAATACAGAAAGGAGTCCCTTTTCCCAGTTTAAATTTTGTTTCAGTGTTCACTTAGCGTGTTTTTTTTTTTGGGTGCACATCACCTCCAGTTACTTTTTCAAGCATGCGCTTGTACTTGCTACGTGTCTCAGTCCTCTCCT
The DNA here is from genome assembly GCA_033576555.1 of Oophaga sylvatica. Lineage (NCBI taxonomy): Eukaryota > Metazoa > Chordata > Amphibia > Anura > Dendrobatidae > Oophaga > Oophaga sylvatica. Next base: position 6,733 of record JARQOD010013182.1, read on the forward strand.
TTTTTTTCTCCCCAAATTTGGGGGCGCCCATTTTTTGAAAAAAAAAAAACTTATTGACGCTTCCTCCAACAAAACAGGGTTTAAAACACATAGAATCAAAAGGTACCTTCCCGTTTTGGAACATTTTTTTTTTCAGGTTCATTTTAGTCTGTGTTTTTTTTTTTGATGCACACACCCCTTTTTTTCAAGACTGCCTTGTACCGCTGACGGTCCATGCCTACCTTTTATTTCTCCCAAGGGGCGCTCCATTATTTTTAAAAAAAAAAAATTTTTTTTGGGGACCCTTCCATCCAAACAAACATTGTTTAAAAACACTAAAAGTACGAAAGGGGTACTTTCCCAATTGTGAACATTTTTTTTCAGTGTTCACTTCATCTGTGTTTTTTTTTTTTTGAGTGCACATCACCTCCAGTACTTGTTCAATCACTGCTGTTGTACTCTGCGGGGGTTCTCAGTCCCACCCTTTTTTCTTTTTCCCCAAAAAGGGTGCTGCCCTTTTAATTTTAAAAAAAACAATCTATTAGTGTACGCGCTTCCCCATCCAAAAAACAATACATTGGTTGCAAACCTAATAGAAGAAAAAAAGGAGCCTTTCACGATATGAACAGTTTCTGCAGTTTCACTGCAGCTCGAGAAAAAAACCACACTTAGCCTTATACTTTTCTGACTTTCTTTATCAATCTACCAAGATGAAAAGGCAGGAGTAAGGCCGGGGCGTGCCGTGGATTTCAGGGGAGAGGCCGTGGGGATTCTGTGGGCTGCCGACCCATGACACAGCCCACCCGTTTTCCCCCGTGACTTCCCCTTTTGCGCACTTTTGTAGGACTCAGCGTACCCCCCTGCGGGGGAAAACAAATGAAGCCGTTTTGGGGTTTGGGTGGCAGCCAATGCATCGACTTCAATTCCTTCCCCCTCCCCCAGCCACAGCACTTTTAAAAAACCACTGTCTCTCACCGCCTCCAAAAATTTCCCAGGCCGTCAGAGAGTTCTGAACGGATCAGCTGAGTCTCTGCTTCTGTCTCAGAATCTTTTTGGTTGAAAAAAGGGGCCCACCAACAGCATTCGGAATGTAAGAAGGGCGTAGCATGATGCCAACAGCTGTGTCTCCTAAGGAAGAGGGGGTGACCCCGGCCCCATGGCAGCACACCGCAAACGCACTGAGAGATAACTCGGGGGCCATTTTCTGTTGAGCAGGTGCTGGCCGACCACCCAACAGCAGCGGGGTTTTAAGAGGTAGTGGAGAGATGAGGTCCAAGACCCAACAGGCTGGGGGAAAAGGAAGGGGGGTAGCAGCCTGAGGAAAGATTGCCCCAAGGGGCCAAACATAGGAAAATTGGCTGCAGACTGGGGTTCCGTAGCCTCCATTTTGGGACCCTTTTTACATTTTTTTCCAAACACCAAAACGGCGCTCCCCCGGACTTGCCTCATGGTCCTTTTTTTCACACTTGCGAGTTTTTGCATTTCAAATGCAAGCTGTGTAACAAAAAGAAAAAGAGGTAAAAATGTCAGTAAAACCTTAATACCACAAAATGTGGAAACATTTTGGTCAAAAACGTGTTAGTTCCAAAAAATACTGGAGATGTAGGCCAACCTACAGCAGCACCTACACTTTTGCCGGTTTTGGGGGGCCCCTTTTCCCCACCAACACAGCTGTTCTGCTTCCTCACAGGGGCCCAGGAAAACCTCTGTCAGTTTCCAGAGACCCAGTGTTATTCCCCCAAAAACCAAGTTCCCGTCATCCCACACTCCCAGGGGCCCAAACGCAAAAGTAGCACAGGCATGGGATAAAAACGGCATACCGGGGAAACCCCCCACAGCACAGGCTCTGAAAACTGGCATTTTCAAAAAACCCCTTCCCTTGAAATGCTTCATCAGGGGGTGGGGGCTGACAGTTTTTCCTACTTAATGGCATTGGAGTCCACAAAAAAAAGTCCCACCGAAAATTTTTTTCAGCAGGCAAGCCTCCCTGGCTGCAAAAGCATGTGAGGGAAAAATTTAAAAAAGCGCTACAAACGGCATACAAGGGGCCCCCTGACCACCGATGCGTGGACCAGTACCCGGCCCAGGACATACCTTTCCCCCCACTCCCCCTTGGGTAATTTTGGGAGCCGGGACAGATCTTGCAGGGCGCTGTACGTGTTTTCTGCAACTCAAGGGGATTGCAGGAACCGTGGGGTCCACTTTGACCCCCCCCTCCTCCCTTTTTTTCCCCCCCAATCACGCTGCAGGACGTCAGGTCTCCTCCACAGGCCCCCGGAACGCTTACCGTTCCCCCGATATGAGCACACCGGGCCAAACATCAACGGCCGCCTGAAATTAATTTCCAGGGGAATCGAAGCCACACAGCGCAGGAGGTCTGGAAGCCATAAAGCGGAAGCGACGGGTTTTTTCCGCGAATCTCCACCAGGCGGGGGAGGTGTGACAAGGGCCCAAAAAACTGTGGCAGCTCCGGGCCTTGGCAACCCACCACATACCATGTCGGCACATTTTCTCAATTGGCGTGCAGATTTTTTGGGGGACATCCGGATCTTGAGCCTGCGCACAAGGTCCGCCTAGAGTGCCTCACTTGCGACGTTCCAGCGGGGCCAGATCGCGCATTGCACTCGCAACGCAGATTTCCCTTCCTGAACATCGCATCATATGTGACTTACCCACCAGGGGAATTCCCTTTACATATGTTGGAGGGGTTTGTGTGAGAACACCACAAAAATGGAAAAACACTAAAACAGCGCAAAACTCAAAATTTGCGCCGTTCAAAACTTCACCCCCTAAGGGCCCTCTATAAGGACATCTCATTTTTTGCGTCCGTTTGATGATAACGCGGATGCATGCAGAGTGCACTATCAGCCTGCTGCCCCCTTTTATCTCCTTTTTTAAAAAAAACACTGCAAAGCACTAAGGGATGAGTTTGGGAAAGGGAGGATGAGGAGCAAAATTTTTCCTCACCTTCTGGACAGTCAGCGCAACGGGTTCCTCACAAAGGGCGGGCGGCCATTTTGGGGGGAGGATGGGGGAGTCAATGGAGGAGGAAAAACGCTCCAGGGGAGGTAAAAACCTCTAGTCATATGTAAGCAGGGTGGGGTATCCGAGAGCAGAGATGACCCTCTGGGGGACAGCTTTTTTGGGGCCTTGGGATCTGCGCACAGGTTTTTTTCATCTGCAGTGCCTGAGAAACACCGCCGCATCGCCCACATTCTCACCACTCGATTTTTGGGGGTGTACCCCCCTAGACCCCCTACCGGACAACTACAAACCTCATAAAAAAAACCGTTGAATCAGATCGAAAATGCGGGAGACCAAGAAAAATTGCAATCCTAAGTTCTCCATTCCCCCCAAGCACTGCTGCGCTACTGCTTTACAAAGCACCTGTGCCGAGGATGGAGACAGCTCTGCAACAAAGGGGCACAAGCAACCCTCTGCACAGGGCAAACCAGTATGTTCCAAATTTGCGAAGTTTTGTGGCAGCGCCACAAATGCTACACCACCAACGGGCCCCTCACAAAGGGAAAATTTCCGTAAGAGGGGGACAACTACATTTTTTCCCTCCATTACCCCAGAGGCTCTTCCCCATTCAAGTTTTGGGTCTCTAAGCAGATCAGGCCAAAGGGTTTGCCATATGCTTGGGGGTGCGGGTTTTCCGCTGCCATTAAAATTTTCGGAGCGCGTTTTAGTGCTGCAGTGTTACAAAAAGCCGTGCAGCCCCCTATCCTCCGAAAAATTTAAACCCCTTTCTTTTTTGAAAATAACAAGGCATAGATCTCGCCAAATTTTTTTCTTCCGTTTTCAGATTAAATAACGGGTTTTCAATTTTTCCAGCCCTGTTATTTTCTTTTTTTTACCACCGAACTCTACTCCCTGGCACAACACGGGGATTGCTGCTCAAAAGGGCGTGTCCACAGACCAATACACAACTTAGTTTTACTGGCGTTCAGTAATTCAGTTTTTTCCCCGCTGTGTGAACGGCAAAAAGTCACGCCCCACCCTTTTCTTCTCATCCTGGGTTTTAAAACCGCCTTGTTCTCGGAAATGTCATTTGGGACGGAAAACACCCTGCCCAAGGTTTTCAGCACGCCATCTTTTCCTTCTTTAAACTCACTTACCCCCCAAAAATTGTCCGTCGTGTTGGGTCGGGTTACCCCACTCTAGGTGCTTGGAGTTTAGTGTTTTTTATGTGTGCTGGGGGATATGAAAAAAAAGGCTTTTTCCATTGTGAAATAGGCAATCACCCACTGTATACTGTGGGGGTTTGGTAACTGCGGCGCTTGCGGCCTGCAACTTAAATTTCCATGGGGGCCTTCTCACCCCCGGTTCCAGTAACCCCCCACTGGTTCTCCCCCAAACCTTTGCCCAGTGCCCCATCTCGTATCCCCGTCCGCAACTCTGCTGGTCCCCTTTGGATGCTTTGGAGCAAGGTACCTCCGCTTAGTAACCGTGTCCCTAACTCAGCTGGTCCTCGTTGTGCCATTGGCTCTTTTCCTTCTGCTGCCCTCCGGGTTTTTTCCCGCACGTCACTGGTCCTCGTTACTTGCATTTGGGTCTTGTACCTTCGCTACCCGTCCGGGTTCCAGTACGCAACTGGTTCTCCGCAGTGCCTTTGGCCTGGGGGCCTCCACCGGTATCTGGTTCCTGAAAAACGCGTCCTTTTTAGTTTTTGGGGGCACAGGTACCTCCTGCTTAGAAAACCCTGTCCCAGTAACATCAGCTGGAAAAAGGTTTTTGCAAAAATACAAATACAAACAAGAACACAAAACAATAAGCAAAACTAAAACAAAGAACAGACTAAAACCAAAAGAACCAAAATATATACCAAAAAAGCAGAAAAGACAAGCTGTATGGGGGGATCCGTTCCTCCCGGGGTCCCCCCTGAAAATCCTGCGCTGCGCAGGCTAAACTGAACACGGACAAATACTGTTAAAATTAAAAATCTTTTGTCCCCAAAAAAGGAAGAATGAAAAATTCATACTTTGACAGATTACAAGTACAGATTCCTGCCAAAAAAGAATATAAAAAAAAAAAATATAATAAATAATGTTTTAATAAGAAGAATATGATAAGTTAACAAAAAGATGAATACAAGAATTTTAAAAGAAAAGAAAAGAAGGGAAATAAGAATAATTTGAGAAAAAGATGATGCTGCTGAAGATTTATGAAGGAGAAAGGTGTCAAAAGTTAAAAAGGTGAAGAGCATGGAATTTGGGAATAACAATTTGCCAAAATAAAAAAACGGAAAAACCCATTGTCAATTTCTTTCGTAAATTTCCGAACATCTTTAAAAAAAAAAAAATTTTTATGCTATTCCATTTATTGGGTTAAACATCTAGCCTTTAAGTCCCCACCTTCCCCAATACATTCTACAAATACTCTTTTGTTGTTTTCCTTCTGACAATTAACCAACAAGCAACAATGGGTTTTTTTAATTCCAAATTTTGTTCCCATAGACTTACATTGGATTCCGGTATCGGTATCGGTATCGCCGATATTTTTTGGGGTATCGGCGATACCATTCCGATTCCGATACTTTTATATCGGAAAGATCGCTCAACTCTAATCGCTAGTCAACTGTTAGCCCTTAAACTTGCTAATATAAAAATATTTTGTTTAGAAAACGGCGAGTAAAGAGACATTGGGGGGATCTTTAGTTTTTTTTGTGACTTATCCTCTTTTTAAAGGGGATAAGATTTCAAAAAGTTTGAAAATCGCTAAATTTTCCAAAATTTCACCAATTTCGTTTTTTTTTTCACAAATAATCACAATTAATCAAAGAAATTTACCACTATCATAAGTACAAAAGTCACGAAAAAACATTCCAAATTAATGGATCCATTGAAGCGTTCCAATTTTATTACCTCAAAAAGTAACAGGGAAAGAAAAATTAAAAATTGGCCTGGTCATTAACGGCAAACCCCTTGGAGGGTAAAGGGGTTAAATTTTATTTTTTGCCTTGTGATGCTTAACATTTTTTTTACTTTAAATTTTAAACCCTTTTTTATGTGACTTTTATCCCAAAAATGTCATGTTTGCAAAATGGACAAAATGAATTTAACTTTAGATCAGAAAGCCGGGAAGACAGCAGTGCTAACAGCCCTTCTTTTCCAGAAACCCCCGAAATCTCCAAGCAGACAAAAGACGGGTAGACAGAATGTGAGCATCTCTCTTTTTTTTCCCCGCAGCTCTTTGGGATTTCCAGTATTAATCAGAAAAGACATGTGGAGACAGTGTGAGAAGCCCCATCTTACCTCAAAACCCCTGGTATCCCGTAAAAAACAAAAAGACAGGATGGGCACATTGTGAAGACCTTTTCCTTTAAATACACCCCTAGTATCCCATATTAGATCAGTAAGACCAGTGGACCAGCAGGGTGACACATCTTCTTACCCACATTTCTGGCTCTCCGGTTTTAGATTTGAATATTCACTTGGAGCACATCTTCCCTCCATGAAAGGAGGGGCAAACTTCCTACTGCAGATGCTAAAAAGGTTCCGGACATAAAATCTAGGATAGGTTCGCAGTGAAAAAAGACAGTGACCATTTTAATTCTGAAGGATTACCTCACTAACAAACTAATTTATCTAATTTACAATTAATTTTTAAATTTCCTTTACATTTTTCTCTTTTTTGCTGCCAGGTACCACTTTAAGTCAAAAATTATTTGCTATTAAAGATAAGCAGATTGATTTCAAATCAAATTTCCTGAAATTACGTTAAAAATGAGTTACACACTTTGCAATTCGATTTGAAATTTGAAAAAAAATTGTGTGGAACATTTTACCACCCTGGTGAAGCCTTTTGGAGGGGCTAATTTGTTTTAACGTGGGCCAATAGGCTTCCCCAAAATGCCCACAGTTATGACATCAATCCCAGTTTATCAAGACAGAGGATTACCATACATTTACAGTGGATGGTCAGTTCACCGTGGGTCTTCAAGACAGCGGTTCCAAATGGGGGAATAGTTTGGCCAAGACTGGCATGTAAATTTTGACAAGTTGGAATCCATTTCCAGATTCACCACAAAGGCAGATCAAATTTAAACAAAATTATTAACTTGCCATCATCTCGCTCTTCCCCCACTTCCAGATTGGCTGCAAATCAACTTTTGGGAAAATTTGGTGAGGCCAAGAATTCAAATTCAAATGATCCACTCAACCCTATTATTATACAATTCTGAAATATGCACATCGATTATTGGGCCATCTGTAATCCAAGATTAGTTTAGTTTATGCACTGGACACACCAATGACACAAAAAAATGATTTTATTCAGGGTATAAAAAAAAGACCTAAGGGTGTATAATTTTTCACATGGGAAAGCAATGTTTTTTTCTTCCCATCTACCTTCTAGTGACAGACAGAACACACCAAAAAAAATAAAAGCAAATAATTTGGATAGCAGTAACAATGAAAACACAGTACAATAGAGTGTAAAGAACTGACCCAAGGAAGAAGATAAACCAAATGATAAAGAAATAACAGCAGGCACAGCCGAACGGGCCGGCAATTTATCATAATTTACCTTACAAAAATTGTGAATATTATGGCAGAAAAAGCAGACTGTGTGTCAAGACAGGAAGGCAAATGATATCTTGGTAAATTACAGCCTACGTGCCTAAATTTCTAAGACAGAATACAGCTTATCACCTTTTATAGCATCTTAAAAAGGGGTTCTCCAAAAATTTGGGATGTGTAGAGATAGCGAATTTGTTCGGTTTGGTTCCCTATACATGGGAAATTCGAATATTGTTTTTGCAATATTCGTCAAACACAGCTAATTTCAAAAAAACAATGGAAGTAAAAATTACCGAATATGTTTGGGAACCGAACAAAACAACATTCGCCCAAAAAGGTTCGAAAGGCCCAAAAATGCAAAATCAGATTTGTTGCCAAAAGCGAACAAATCGCTCATCTCCTATGATGTTCCCCCACACAAATTTCCCTTTTGCAGCCTTAATCACGGTCAGGAGGGGTTGCAGTCGGGAAACACTGCTCTAGACGTGCATCCAACTAACAAAGCCCATATAAATGAACACAAACCAGAACTGCCGGAAACCGTGACAGGAAGAAAAAAAATTTTCAGTAGGCTACTGCACACAGAGGACTTAGGAGAAGAAAAAATTGTTGGCTCAGTTAACCCAGAAAAAACAATTTTCTCATTCCACAGCCCCCCATTCTGTGCAGTCACTGAGGTTGTGGGTTTCAGACACAGGTTTTAAACCCTTTAACACAAAATGAGGCTAAACAGTGGTCCTTCAGCTGCATCCGTCCCTGACATGGACAAAGACGCGTATTTTTTTTTGAGTTACTGGGGGGGTTAATTTTTTCATTCCTGGAGAACCCCAAATGGGGTCCCAAACAGCAGCTAAATTTGTTTTTCAAAATTTGCGCAGCCAATTGCAATCAATTTACTTAAATACCAAAACCTTTTGAAAGCTAATCAAATCCACGCACAGCCACACAGGGTGTGTCCACAGTCACACTACATTGTGCGACCCTACCCTAATTTTTACTCATTACACGAGAAAGAGCCTGTATTGTATTTGACAATCCAAACTCATACTTCTTACAGATGTGCAGCAATCCCCCAAAAATTCAAAACACATGCATTATAAGATTTCTAAAAATTTAAAGGGTTCTTTGTAAAATAAAAGTTCACCCAGACTCACCTACCTTGTTGTATTCAAAAGGTTTTCCCATTTAACCCCATCTAAACAAAACAGGACATATTAATTAATCATACACCAAGACAGCAAGGAAAGGAGGCTGAGACCTGGGTCAAAAATGTAGAAAGTATCTGTTTTTACAGAAAAAACAAACTGAGTTTAAGTCTAGAGGCTTCGTAGTGTTTTTGGGAAACCCCCAAACAGACAGTGACAGGTTTACCAAGTCCCCGGGAAAATTACAGGTAACAATTTTGAAATCGCCATGTGCTATGTCAAACATAGATTCAGCTCCACTAAAATTTTTTGGGAAAGAATAATTTACACGTAACAGTTTTTAATTTTATTGTACGTGTTTTTTCTAAGAAAACAAAGCAAAATGTGATCAATTTTAAAAAATCTAAAATCACAGGTGCAATTTCAAACGGCTGTGTCCCATGCAAAATCCATAAAAGACCACCACATTGGTGCATTTAAAACGGTGTTGCCTCTGTCACAGGGGCATTAAAAGAGGTCCTTTCACCAAATTCTTCCTGTCGAACTGAACACATATGAATGGCAATGCAAAGCAAAATAAAACATTTTTTTTTTTATTTCTCCGCTCGTTGTAGAGATACTGTATAGCAATCAAATTATTCTGCACTTAACAGTTAATCTTTTAAGTCCAAGGGACTTAGCAAGAGATTTCACATGTACTTCTTTTCTCTTCTCATTGTTCACTAACATAACAGGTAGCAGCACACTGGGGAAAAAACATCTCCAAAAACACTTTAGAATAATCAGGGGAGACTGTATTGACAAAATAGTCGATCTCCTCACTGCAGAAAAATGACGTTTCTGGTGCCAACACACACAGACCTGAGTTTCACACGAACAGCTCTTGCCATTGTGGGGGGGTTCTTCTTTCCCAGTGTGGCGCCTCCTTATGGTTGGTCAGCTCAGAAAGAGAAAAATCACACCTCCATTGTTATCTCTCTGGTAAACACCCACTTGAATTAATAAAAAACAACGTTTTGGTGCCGAATACTTTAATCTCTAAATGTCTGCAACAGAGAAAGGGGAAAAAAAAAAAACAATTTAATTTTGCTCTGCGGGCACCCACCATTACTGTCCTGTTTTTAATGCAAAAATTTAGGGAAAAAGTTCTTTTTTAGCAGTGTCTTGATATGCCCTACATTACCTTTGAACCCAATCAACAAAGCAAAAACATCTCCACTAGTTTCAATAAAAAAGGCTCACTGCAAAATTATTGTATGCTTCCAGCCCAAAGGCCTAGGAAGGTCTACATGCTTTCCAAGTATTTCTCCCAAACCGAGG
>JARQOD010013183.1:0-16692 GCA_033576555.1 Oophaga sylvatica
AAATGCGGATGACCAGCGTCTACCGCAGTACATCCAGCAGCTGGAGGGTAGGTTGGCGGCTCTTGAGCGCATAACCTCAGCTGTGGATGTTACCGCAGTCGCTGTTCAGACAGCTAGCATGGCTGCAGCCAGTGTGTCCACTGCCACCTCTGCCCCTACATTATCCCACCTCCTGCTTCCAGACAAGTTTGCTGGTGTGTCACGCTGTCTAATGATATGTGTACGATGTCAGTAAACTATTCTTACAGAAACAACACTCTATACAACATATAGTTTAGCAACATCAGCATGTAATATAGAATAGATTTACCTGACACGATATCCGTTGAACTCAGGGTTAATCTTGAGGACTTGATACGCTGTCACAGGAAAGAGGAGGACCGGGGTCTAACCTGACCCTAAAACTGGGGTCCTAACTAATCCCTCACCTTGGAGGTACTGATAATGGTTCAGAGGTCCAAGTCTCCAGCCTAACCTAGTCTCCTATCAGTCCCTGAACCCTGTAATCAGTCCTAAGAAGGACCCTGACTACCACCAAAGGGATATGGGCTGATCTCTGCTAAATACACAGATTAGACATATAGGACAGACTGGAGAAAACACAGACTCGCATACACACTCAAACACAGAAGGAACATAAATGGTCTGGGATATAAAACTCTAAGCAAGTTGAGCTTAAAACAACTAAGGAGCTCTTTAACTTAAGTCTATACAGATTCAATCCTATCTGTGGTCTGCATGAAGAATTTCACTGGCAACTCCCAAAACAGACAACCATGGATTTAAAGGAAACCAATCAACAAATAATCAATTGCAGCCGGGAGAAACTGAACCCAGTCCCAGAACCGAGCACAGACAGAATTAACTCCCTCACTGCCAAACACAAAGAAACAGCAACTCAGCTGTGAGAAGTCAGAATGTGCAACCGCGACGATCTTCGTGGCGATGCACACATGACAGTACCCCCCCTTCTACGAGGGGCCTCCGGACCCTCAGGGCCAGGTCTGCCCGGGTGAGTTCTGTGGAAGGTCCGAACCAAACGATCTGCGTTAATGTCAGACGCAGGAACCCACGTCCTCTCCTCTGGACCATACCCCTTCCAATGCACCAAGTACTGAAGGGACCGGCGATTCAGACGTGAGTCAATGATCTTTGACACTTGAAACTCCAAGTTACCATTGACCACCACTGGAGGAGGAGGTAGAGGTGACGGTATGACTGGTGCCACGTACCTCTTAAGTAATGACTTGTGGAACACATTGTGGATTTTAAACGTAGGAGGGAGGTCCAGACGAAATGCCACAGGATTAATTATGGAACTGATCCTGTACGGCCCGATGAATCTGGGACCCAGTTTCCAGGAGGGAACTTTAAGTTTTATATTCCTGGTAGACAACCATACCAGATCGTTCACATTCAGATCTGGACCAGAAACTCTCCTCCTATCAGCCATACGTTTGTAACGGTTCCCCATCGCACTCAGATTATTCAATACACCTCTCCACACAGAAGCAAGTGACGACGAGAAACGCTCCTCTTCAGGAACCCCAGAAGGGCCCCCCCCATTGAAAGTACAAAACTGGGGATGAAAACCATATGCCCCAAAAAACGGGGATTTACCAGTGGACTCGCTCCGCCTGTTGTTAAGAGCGAACTCTGCCAGAGGCAAGAAAGAAGACCAGTCCTCCTGGTTCTCTGAGACAAAACACCGAAGATAAGTCTCAAGGCTTTGATTCAGAAGCTCTGTCTGACCATTGGTCTGCGGATGAAAAGCCGAGGAAAATGACAATTGCATCCCCCGACGTAAACAAAATGCCCTCCAAAATTTAGACACAAACTGAGACCCCCTATCTGACACCACATCAGAAGGCAACCCATGAAGTCTCACAATCTCCCCAATGAACACCTGCGCCAGAGTTTTAGCATTAGGGAGGGCAGGAAGAGCAATGAAATGTGCCATCTTACTGAACCTGTCAACAACCACCAGTATGACAGTTTTCCCTGACTACGGAGGAAGATCCGTAATGAAGTCCATAGACAAATGAGTCCATGGACGCTCCGGAAGTTTCAAGGGTAAGAGGGTCCCAGATGGACGGGTATGCGGGGTCTTAGAGCGAGCACAAACCCCACAGGACGCGACAAAAGTTATAACATCTTTATTAACGTTAGGCCACCAAAACCGGCGAGAAAGGAGATCTAAAGTAGCCTTACTCCCTGGATGTCCTGCTAAAGCAGAATTATGATGTGCCTCAATAACCTTTTGTCTCAACTGATTTGGGACAAACAGTCTCCCTGAAGGTCCTGCAGGGGCGTCCCCCTGAGCCTCTAATACCTCCTCCTCAAGCTCAGAACATACAGCCGACACTACCACCCCCTCCTGAAGGATAGGAATCGGGTCATCCGTTTTCCCGGCCCCTGGGAAACTGCGAGACAAGGCATCAGCCTTAACATTCTTAGACCCAGGGCGATATGTGACGACAAAATTAAACCTGGTAAAAAACAACGACCATCGAGCTTGTCTGGAATTCAGACGCTTAGCAGATTCCAAATACAGCAGGTTTTTGTGATCAGTAATGACGGTGACCGGGTGGACTGCCCCCTCCAAAAAGTGACGCCATTCTTCAAAAGCCAACTTAATGGCCAAAAGTTCCCTATTGCCGATATCATAATTCCTTTCGGCGGACGACAACTTCTTAGAAAAGAAAGCGCACGGATGCCATTTACCAGGGGACGGACCCTGGGACAATATTGCACCCACCCCTACGTCAGACGCGTCCACCTCCACAATGAACGGCTGTGATGCATCTGGTTGGATGAGAACGGGTGCCGAAGCAAAACATTTTTTCAAAGAGGAAAAAGCTTGGCAAGCTTTGTCCGACCATTTAGAAAAATCCGTCCCTTTTCTTGTCATGTCAGTGAGAGGTTTGACAACAGATGAGAAATTACAAATAAATTTCCGGTAGTAGTTAGCAAACCCCAGAAAACGCTGCAGAGCCTTAAGATCCTCTGGCTGATCCCATTCAAGCACTGCTCTCACTTTTTCAGGGTCCATACGGAAACCGGAGGCTGACACCAAGAAACCCAAAAACTGAAGTTCCTGTACAGCAAATACACACTTTTCCAGTTTGGCGTATAGTTTATTGTCTCGCAAGATCTGCAACACCTGTCTCACATGCTCCTGGTGAGACACAAGATCTGGCGAGTAAATTAAAATGTCATCCAAATATACGACCACAAACAGCCCCACAAGGTGACGAAAAATGTCATTAACAAAATGTTGGAATACTGCTGGTGCAGTAGTCAGACCAAAAGGCATGACAAGGTTCTCATAATGTCCCTCCGGCGTGTTAAACGCCGTTTTCCACTCATCCCCCTCTTTTATCCTAATCAAATTATACGCCCCCCTGAGATCCAATTTAGAGAACCATTTGACGCCCACAATTTGATTGAAGAGATCAGGAATAAGAGGGAGAGGATACGGATCTCGAACAGTAATCCGATTAAGTTCGCGGAAATCCAAGCAAGGGCGTAGGCCTCCATCTTTTTTCTTCACAAAGAAGAACCCCGCGGCCACTGGGGAAGATGAAGGTCTAATATGCCCTTTGGCCAGACTTTCCGAAATATAGTCTTTCATAGCCTGCCTCTCAGGACCAGAAAGGTTATATAACCTAGCTTTAGGTAACTTAGCATCAGGAAGTAAATTAATAGAGCAGTCATACACGCGATGAGGAGGCAACTCCTGACACCCCTCCTCAGAGAACACATCCCCAAAGTCCTCCAAAAAAGGAGGCAATGTACTAGGCACAACCGCACTGATGACTGTGTTCATGCAGTTACTTTTGCAAAACTCACCCCATTGGCTTATCTCTCTGGACTGCCAATTAATCACAGGGTTATGTTTAACCAACCAAGGAAGTCCCAACACAATGGGAGTAGGTAGACCCTCCAACACATAACAAGATAATTGTTCCCTATGTATCGCCCCTACCCGAATATCAATGTTATGGACCTCATGAACAAAGCTACCTTGGCCGAGAGGCCTGGCGTCAATGGAGAATATAGGGATCGGTTTGGCCAATACACTCAGAGGCATACCTTGAGCCTGAGCAAACTGAGCGTCAACCAGATTAGCCCCGGACCCACTATCAAGAAGAACAGAAAATCTCTCCACTCTCGTACCAACCACCATCTCCACTGGTACAAGGAACTGAGAAGAACTAGCGGACGAAATACATACTCCCAGGTTGTCGTCCACCACACAACCTGGGATTAACAGTTTTCCGGCAACTTTTTGCTCAACAAGGCACGGGATGGACATCCCCCAACAAAATGTCCCTCTTTCCCGCAGAAGAAACACCTTCTGTCCTGCTGCGTACCACCAATCCCCTCCTACGAAATGATGTCCCTCCCAACTGCATAGGCTCCTCTGAACAGACAAGGGGAACCTCAACATAAGGGACTTTTGTAGTAGGTGGAGCAACTACCGGGGGCGGAGTTACCTCACCCCTCTCCCGAAGCCGTCTATCAGTACGGATAGCTAGGGCCATAGCAGCCTCCAGTGATGGAGGAGAATCATACTGAGCCAAAACGTCCTTTAATTTGTCAGAAAGCCCATGACAAAACTGACTCCTAAGAGCTGGGTCATTCCACTGAGTATCTGTGGCCCATCTACGGAACTCAGAAGCAAATTCCTCCGCCGGACGATCTCCCTGCTGTATCTTACGTAATTTTGTCTCAGCAAGAGAGACCCGATCTGGGTCATCATATACCAAACCCAGGGCAGTAAAAAATCGATCTACAGACTGTAGAGCTGGGGATCCCGGAGGAAGGGAGAATGCCCAGGATTGAGGATCCCCTTGTAGGAGCGAGATAACAATTCCCACTCTCTGCTCTTCACTCCCTGATGATCGAGGCCGAAGCCGAAAATACAATTTACATGCTTCCCGGAATGTGAAAAATTTGTCTCGCCCACCAGTGAACCTGTCCGGGAGAGCTACTTTAGGTTCAAATCTGGTTTGCTCCAGGGGAGACAAAACTTTGGACTTAATGTCCGTCAGCTCCATGGATAATCCCTGCAACTGCAGAGCCAGCTGGGCTACTGGATCCATGGCAACTGGGGATAATTTTATTGGCCAGTGAAAATGTCACGCTGTCTAATGATATGTGTACGATGTCAGTAAACTATTCTTACAGAAACAACACTCTATACAACATATAGTTTAGCAACATCAGCATGTAAATATAGAATAGATTTACCTGACACGATATCCGTTGAACTCAGGGTTAATCTTGAGGACTTGATACGCTGTCACAGGAAAGAGGAGGACCGGGGTCTAACCTGACCCTAAAACTGGGGTCCTAACTAATCCCTCACCTTGGAGGTACTGATAATGGTTCAGAGGTCCAAGTCTCCAGCCTAACCTAGTCTCCTATCAGTCCCTGAACCCTGTAATCAGTCCTAAGAAGGACCCTGACTACCACCAAAGGGATATGGGCTGATCTCTGCTAAATACACAGATTAGACATATAGGACAGACTGGAGAAAACACAGACTCGCATACACACTCAAACACAGAAGGAACATAAATGGTCTGGGATATAAAACTCTAAGTAAGTTGAGCTTAAAACAACTAAGGAGCTCTTTAACTTAAGTCTATACAGATTCAATCCTATCTGTGGTCTGCATGAAGAATTTCACTGGCAACTCCCAAAACAGACAACCATGGATTTAAAGGAAACCAATCAACAAATAATCAATTGCAGCCGGGAGAAACTGAACCCAGTCCCAGAACCGAGCACAGACAGAATTAACTCCCTCACTGCCAAACACAAAGAAACAGCAACTCAGCTGTGAGAAGTCAGAATGTGCAACCGCGACGATCTTCGTGGCGATGCACACATGACATGGTGACAGCAAGCAATGTCGGGGTTTCGTGAGTCAGTGCTCTATACAACTCGAGCTTCTGGCTGCACGTTTCCCCACGGATCGGGCACAAGTGGGTTTTGTAATGTCTCTCCTGTCGGGCAGAGCGTTGGAGTTGTCCACCCTGCTGTGGGAGCGTGACGACCGTGTGGTGCGGAGTGCTCCTCGTTTTCTGGAGGCTCTAAAAAAGGTCTTTCTAGGACCTCAGGTCACCCACGATGCGGCGCTCCAACTGCTGGCAAGTTCACAGGGTTCGTTCTTGGTCAGTATTTATATTTGCGACTCTGTGAAGTAACAGAGTTTGCCATACCGCCATCTTACTAGCAGCAGGCTCTGCCTGCACGGTGGACCCCGGGCTGCAAACGCACCTATTATTTATATTTATTTTGTGCGTTCCGCCAGCCCTAACAGTATGAAGATGCAGAATTACTGTAGGCAGGACTGCAAAGAAGAGGAAGCAGGTGATAGACAATGGGTCAATCCATGTGAATAGAGGTAATAATAGTTCAGAAAAGGTATTGACAAAATGTGAAGCAATAATAAAATGCATAGGGATGAACAAACTCCCCGGAAAAAAGGATACTAATATAATATAGCCAATGGAGTGATAGCTAAATTAGCAGCTAAAAAGTGAAAACAAGGTCATATTGAAGAGTTAATAAGCACCAGAATGCAGCTATCTAAAAAGAGGTAACACAAATACCCATACTTAAGGAAAACACACCCGACGCACCTTCCGCTGAGGCTTCATCTGGCTTTTACTTGAATTTTGTGTCTGGCATTTATCTTCTTTTTTGGTTTTCCTTGTTTATTTTCCTGGAAGGTCCTAAAATGTTCTCTAAAGACTAAATTGATAAGAATGTGTAGCTCAAAACAATAATTTGGACAAAGTTCAAATTCTTGTACTCCATCACGTGGAGGAAAGCATTTATCTCTGAATCAGTAATCAGTAGTTCAGCTCTTGAATACTAGATGTACAGTGCTGTAACAGGGTAAAAATTGCTATGATCAGTGTAGGGTCAGGGAATTGAAAGTCAGATCTCCACTGATCAGATATCAGTGACCTAACCTTTAGCCCCGTGCACACGTTGCGGATTTCATTGCGGATTTTTCTGCGCAGATTTTGCTAAATCCGCAGGTAAAATGACCTGCGTCTTACCTGCTGATTTAGTGCGGATTTTCCGCGGTTTTTATGCTGATTTCCCCTACGGGTTTTTATAATGGAGCATGTGTAATACCGCTGTGGATTCCGCACAAAGAATTGACATGCTGCAGATTTAAATCCGCAGCAAATCCGTGCGGAAAAATCCACAGCATGTACACAGCGTTTTTTTTTTCCCATTCACTAACATTGTATTGTACATCACTTGCGGATCTGCAGCACAATCCGCAACGTGTGCACAGACCCTCAGACTGCCAGTCAAAACCAGTTTGATTTGTCCAATAATCCACACTAGGTCAACTGATTTGGAGGGATAAATAAAATTAAATTTAGTTAACTTCCAAGATTAGATAAATTAGACTTTAGGGTCACTCAAAATCAATGTTGGTCATGATAATTGTAGATCTAGGAATAACTAAGGTACATTATGATATACTTAAACCATTTAGCTTATTTTTGAGAGTCAAATTAACTATATCAGCCACTTAGAAAGGCAAGACATTTTTGGAGGTTAGTCCTGTCAATTCTATCACTGTTCAACCACTCACATATTATTTGTTAACTAATAATTATGTACCAAAATTTGCCTTAATAGGACTCTGTTCTTTATTTCTGCAGACTTCAATAGAGAGAAAGTCATGCACATGACATCTCCTCACAACCTCCACTCTGCCATGAACTGTGGATTGCCAAATCCTGATACACAGGGGGCCTGTGCATATGCCAGAATTTTTGTTGATAGGAATAGTGATACATATTATCATCACTTTGTTCTTAACTGAGCAATGATTCCAAATTGCTGTACAATTTCCCAGATTAATTTTTAGTTATGATAAAAATAGTTTGATGAAATGCTGGAATTTCTCAATTACTGTACGTGACATATAAGACCGACTGCAGATGCTGCTTTCTATTTCCATGTTCTGAATGGTGCTTTAAGGTCAGAGAGAAACTAATGACTCAATGCAATTCATTAGAGTCCAGGTGTAATGGAAAGACTCGACTGGAATATGTAAAACACACTTACTTGAGAAACAGATAATATACGCTTCATTGCAAACTTAATCCAAAGTGTCAAAAAAAATCTATCTATCTATCTATCTATCTATCTATCTATCTATCTATCTATCTATCTATCTATCTATCTATCTACTATATCATCAATCTTCTTATCATCATCATCTATCATCTATCTATCTATCATATCTATCTATCTATCTATCTATCTATCTATCTATCTATCTATCTATCTATCTCGTATCTATCTATCAATCTATCTATCTATCTATCTATTATCTATCTATCTATCTATCTATCTATCGATCTATAATAATTTTGAAAATTTGGCAGCACTACCAAAAGAAACCGGGTGCAATAAAACCTGTTAAGGTAATGTCCAGACCTCCAAAATAGAAAATCAGAAAAAAACAGGCAGCACTCAAAAAATTAAAGAGAAAAACTGTGGCTTTACTGTTTAATGGATCATTACTGCTAATGGATGAGTAAAGCCACGGTTTTTCACTTTAATTTTTGGAGTGCTGCCTGTATTTTCTGATTGTCTATCTATCTATCTATTTACCTATCTATCTATCTCATATCTATCTATCTATCTATTTATCCAATATCTATTTATCTATTTGTACATAATAATTGGGCACACCACTCCATGCAGGAGAAGTATATTTAATGCCAAGTATTAGATTGGATGGTATCATGCAATATTAGTAAACCTTTCTCAAAGGATATTTTAAGCTTGTTTTCTGATGATCAAGGATATGTAAAGCCCCATGGTATGGACTAATACAAGACTAAACTTTTCCATTAATTTCCAATCATTAAGCTCTTTACAACCTTTGATGTATCTGTGGAAACACGGCAAGAAGTGGGTGCTCTAGTCCAGTGGTCCCCAACCTTTTTTGCACCAGGGACCGGCTTCAAGCAAGACCATTCTTCCATTGCCCGGCAGGGCGGGGATGGAGGTGTGGCAGGGGCAGGGCTTTGGTCATAAGGGGCGGGGCTATGGACGGGATTGTAGTTTAGTATACATGGCTCCGCTCCCACCCTCGTATACATGGCTCCGCTCCCACCCTCTGATACATGGGTCCGCTCCCACCCTCGTATACAAGGCTCGGCTCCCACCCTCGTATACATGGCTCCGCTCACACTCTCGTATACATGGCTCCGCTCCCACCCTCTTATACATGGCTCCGCTCCCACCCTCATATACAAGGCTCGGCTCCCACCCTCGTATACATGGCTCTGCTCCCACCCTCATATACATGGCTCCGCTCCCACCCTCGTATATATGGCTCCACTCCCACCCTCGTATACATGGCTCCGCTCCCAACCTCGCAACCTCGAATACAAGGCTCCGCTCCCACCCTCTTATACATGGCTCCGCTCCCACCCTCGTATACATGGCTCCGCTCCCACCCTCGTATACATGGCTCCGCTCCCACCCTCTTATACATGGCTCCGCTCCCACCCTCGTATACAGAACAGACCAAAAGTTTGGACACACCTTCTCATTCAATGATTTTTCTGTATTTTCATGACTATGAAAATTGTAGAATCACACTGAAGGCATCAAAACTATGAATTTACACATGTGGAATTATACATTACACTTTACAAAAATGTGTGAAACAACTGAAAATATGTCTTATATTCTAGATTCTTCAAAGTAGCCACCTTTTGCTTTGATTACTGCTTTGCACGCAGAAACGGTGAACGGATGGACTCTACATGCCTGGTTCCCACCGTGAAGCATGGAGGAGGTGGTGTGAGGATGTGGGAGTGCTTTGCTGGTGACACTGGTGACACATCACCGCTCATTAATGTCATGAATATGGACGCTACGCCTATGGGAGTGGTGTCGCGTTCATATTCATGACGTTAATGAGCGGTACTATGTCACCGCTCAGCACTGGATGAAGCTGCCGCGGCCGACAGGGATGCAGCGATGGAAGGTAAGTATCGATGTCTAATAAAGCCGGCGGCTGTAGCTTTCACTACAGTGCTACAGCCGCCGGCTCTATGTGTGTCCAGCGTTCTGTGCCGTGGAGCTCCACTGCCCGGCAACAGAACTGCCACGGCCCGGTCCTGTGCCGCGGACCGGCTGTTGGGGACCCCTGCTCTAGTCCACTGACTCGAGACCGCATGGGCCAAGAATCATTCCACCGAATGCCCGTTTTCCTTTAACTGTGGGCATAATACTACTCAGACAACACAAAGTGAGGGTAAAACAATGTGGCAATACTTTATTGAACAACTAAACAGGCAAATAACATATAGAAAAATGCCAGCAAAATACTCAAGATGGTGCAAAATCACAGTCTCAGCCTTTGGCTGACTCGCCAGGATAAGAGCAGATATGACTTCAGAGCTTCAATGTTTGCAAATCAGCAAACTGCATAGACTGGTATAATGTGTAATCAACATATCAGCACACATCATTATTCAGTGACCCTGCATCTCTGTTTTGCAAAGATAACAGTACAATAAACTGTAAGCGCTGATATAAGAGGTAAATAACAACTATTCATCAATTTACAAATATCAATTTAAACTACAAGAAGAGTCAACATTTCAAAATCTTGACAAACTGAAGAAAGAAATACATAAATTCAAAAGTCAACAACACATATTACAATTTATGCCTCCTGGCTTCCTGAAAATAGACATCTAAATAATTAAAATTGAATGCTGTATCATCATAGTATCCATACGTCATGGTTGGCTTCTACTTACCGATCTTTGACATATGGATACGTCATGGCAATCTCTAGAGCACAGGGTCTGTGAGCACGCGATTGCCATCGGGTGTCAGATGATTCTGACGACTGACTCCAAGCACCTCATTCTGACGACTGCCGGCACCACTCCCAGCACGTTAACCTTCTAAATACTGAGATTGATATCAATCGCAGCATTTAGAAGGCATGCAGAGGGAAGAGCCCCCTCTGCCCTCCGATCAGCACTCTGCGACGTCATGGCGATCGGATGATTATTGCCATGGTGATCTGATGTCGTCATGACAACATCTGGGTCACCAAAGCTAACCAACTAGCCACATTATGCTCAGAGCATGGTGTAGCAAGTTTGTCTGTCAGTGCAGTACTGACAGTTTGCAAATCATAGGAATGGTGCCATATTTACCCATTTCCCAGAGTGAAAATGTAAAATCTGGGGATAAAACAAAATTTTGATAGTAAAATTTTAATTATTTTTTTCTTCACTGCCCAGTGGTATAAAATTCTATGACTAAAACTATGGTGTCAATTAGATCACTGCATCCCTTGATGAATTCATTGAGAGGTGTAGTTTGTAAAATGGAGTCTTTTATGGGGGGTTCTGCTGTTCTGGCACCTCAGGGGCTCTGCAAATATGATATGGCATCCTCCAACCAGT
Organism: Oophaga sylvatica; assembly: GCA_033576555.1. Lineage (NCBI taxonomy): Eukaryota > Metazoa > Chordata > Amphibia > Anura > Dendrobatidae > Oophaga > Oophaga sylvatica. The sequence continues at coordinate 11,496 of JARQOD010013183.1, forward strand.
CCAGCAAAATCTGAACTTCAATATGGCACGTCTTCCCTTCTGATCTTTGCACTGTTTTCAACCACATATGGGTATCAGCGTACTTAGAAGAAATTGCACAACACATTTTGGGTTCCATTTTCTCCTGTTACCCTTGTGAAAATGAAAATTTGGGGGGTAAAATACAATTTTTGCGGGAAAAATTTGATTTTTTTTATATTCACGACTCTACTTTATAAACTTCTGGGAAGCACCCAGGTGTATACCCTGTGGGGTCTAGTTTCCAAAATGGTGCCACTTATGGGGGGTTTCCACTGTTTAAGCACATCAGAGGCTCTCCAAAAGCAACATGACGTCCACTAATTATTCCAGAAAATTTTGCTTTCAAGAGTCAAACTGCACTCCTTCCCTTTCAAGCCCTGCTGTGTGTCCAAACAGTAGTTTTCCTTCACATATTTGGTATTGGCATACTCAGCAGAAATTGCACAACAAATTTTATGGTGCAATTTCTCCTCTTACCCTTGTGAAAATTCAAAATTTGGAACTAAAAAACATTTTTGAGGGAAAAATGTGATTTTTTTCTTTATTTTCATGGCTCAGTTTTATAAACTTGTGTGAAGCACCAGGGAGTTCAAAGTGCTCACCACACATCAAGATAAATTCCCTGAGGGGTTTAGTTTCCAAAATGGTGTCACTTGTGAGGGGTTTCTACTGGTTAGGCACATCAGGGACTTACCAAATGCGACATGGCATCCACTCATTTTTTCAGCAAATTTTGCTTTAAAAAAGTCATATGGAGCTCCTTCCCTTTCCAAGCCCTGCTATGCGAATAAACAGTAGTTTTTAACCCAATATTTGGTATCGCCATACTCAGGAGAAATTTCAAAATAAAGTTTGGGGTCCATTTTTTCCTGTTACTCTTGCAAAAATAAAAAAACAATTATGGTAGGTCTAAAGTAAAATTTTTGAGGTCCATCTCTGTCGATGTCATGCTGATTTATAGCCAGCTCCCAGCTGCCTAGCTGTGGGGAGTTGGCTTTGAATCAGCATGACATCAGCATTGATACCTGTCAACAGAGTAGACAAGAAGAGGAAAAGCTACTGTGTTGACATGAGATCAAATAAAGCAGCAGAATTGCCAGAAGTGGCAGTCCACGATCTCTCTCAGGACTGGGTAGAATAGGCAACTATCTGCCTGTAAGTTCTTAGCCCCATAATAAAAAAATAATCTATTGAAACAGGACAAGATCAGTCATAGAATAAGTAAAACATTTGTTACAATCTATTTATACGGACCTAAAAATAATTATTTCTGCATTTACCTATTCTCATTAACCAGAGAATGTACTGGCTACAATATGCAACAAATAAATATAACTTTTATATTTATTCTATCTACTTAGCCTTATGAAGTCTTGCCAGTTTTTGTATGAGTTGTAGTTTTGAATGACACCATTCATTTTAGCATAAAATGCACTAAAAATGTGAAAAAAACATTTCAAGTGGGGTGAATTAGTGAAAAAAATTTAGTTCTGCCATTTGTTAGGGTTCGAGTTCCCACTCCTGCACAGGGGGAATCTCGAGCTGTTCCCGCTGCGGTCCCCATCCGTCTCCAGCCGCAGTGGTTCCTGCTCAGCAGAGACGTCAGTCCCAGCGTCTTGCCCGGCCCAGTACTGTGCAGAGACTTGCTGCTGCAACCAGTGTTGGAGCAGGCAGATTTTGGACTAAGTCCTTTGTTGCTTCATCTGAGCATGCCCAGGGCAAGATCTCCCATTGGAGATCAGGGGTCACATGCTCAGATACAGCTGCCACTCCAATTGGTCCTTCAGGAAGGTCCTGTGGCTGTTGATGTTCTGAAGCAGCTTCACATTGGTCCTTCCTGGAAGGTCTTTTCTCGTGTCTGCTATAAAATGCTGTCCTTACCGCACGGTCGTGCGCTAGTATCAACCGTCATATGCTTTGCGCCAGTATGGTCATGCGTGTGTGTGGATAGGGCGGCTGAAATACGCCATTACAATACCGACCTAATTGGTGAGGAGCTTGGAATGCTAGCTGGTCAGGGTCGGTGTCTTAGATGCCTTAGATTACCGGCATAACCGGTGAGGAGTTTGATTGCCGTATTTAGGGCCTGGCATTCAGACGCCATAGATTGCTGGTGACTCCCGCGAGGACATTAGCGCATGATCACGTTCTATGTTCGCTTAGCTGTTCACTGTGTACCTGGGTGCCTAACAGGACACAGAAGTTTGTCTCAGCGGCTCTGTGACGCAACAGGGTTCGCTTTCAACGCTAGACAGTGCCCTAGCGTGTTTACTTTGCGACTCAGTTGTGTTAAGTGAGTTCGCACACATCGCCATATAGCGCTGCGGCACTCCTTCTAGCGGCTCTGTGGATTAACAGAGTTCGCACATATTGCCACAGCGCATTACGGCGTTTATTTTGGCGACTCTGCGGGATAACAGAGTTCGCTTCTTGCGCCATCTTACTAGCAGCAGGCTCCGCTTGCACGGTGGACCCCGGGCTGTGAACGTACCTCTCTACATCTTATATTTGGTGCGTTCCGCAGACCCTAACACCATTGTTTTGTTATTTTTATGTCATTTATTGCATGGCATGTCAATATCATTCAGCAGATGAAACATATAAGGCTTTTTATGTTTAAGACAAAATATTGCTGTCATTTTCTAAGACAATTAACTTTTTCCATTTTTCAGCCTTGGACTTGTTGTTTGCGCACTAAGGAGACTTTTTATTACCATTTTGCGATACACATGAGATTTTGATTGCTTTTTATTGTACTTATTAAGGAAGTGCGGAGACTGCAACTTGGTAATTTAGACTTTTTGATTTTTTTTCTTTTTAGCATTTAACACATTGATTAAATAATTTTATATTTGTGTAGATGTTAACTATTCTTCCATAACAATACCAAATGTGTTCACCTTTTCTTTTAATTTTTTTTCAATTTCTTCATATTTTATTTTTCAATGGGAAAAACGGAAGTGATTTTAACTTTTATATAAATACATATGCTGTATATATACATATATACATATATCTATATACAGCTCTGGCATAAATTAAGAGACCCCTGCACAGTTTTATAAAAATCAGCCTCTCTACATGTCTGACAGCCATTCCATTCCAGTGTCAGTTGAATTCATTCTACTTAATGTGCTTCTGATTAGGTGATCATTTGAACCAAATCTTATTTAATGAAGGAAAGTATAAAAAACACTGCTTTGGTGTTCACAACCCTCTTGCAATAGGTCAAGCTGCATGGCAAAACAAGTGCTAGTAATATCCCAAAAGTAATAGGAATGAAAAAATAACTTTTAACCATGTCAAAGGAGATAAAGAGAAAAGTCTTGAGTGAGGAAAACAAGGTCTCAATTCTGGCTTTACTAGCAGAGGGATACAGTGAGCATCATGTTGCCTCTATCCTTAGAATTTCTAAGATGGCAGTCCATTACAACAAGGTCAAGCAGCAGACATTGGAGACAACAAAGCTCTAGACTGTAAAATATAAACGGCGATATTGGCTAAATGCATAGATAAATAGATGAAAAGAGCTATCCTTTAGGATCAAAACTCAATAATATAGAGTACCAAAAATGGACAATATTTGACCGACTGCTAATAAAGACAAGCAAAAAAAGAAAAAGAGGAAAAAACAGTCCAATGGTCATAAAATGTAAACTTTATTAAAGATCAGTAAACAAGGTATCTGGCAAAAAAGGGGAAATACATCCCATAATGCACATGATCAAGAAAAGGGCCGGAAAATGAACGTGGGCCACCAACATAACACATCCTGCCTAATGGACATAATGTTAGCCATATGTAACATACGAAAAGGGCCACAATGCATTACAGATTGAATAATCAAATCATGGTAAGTACCTAACAAATCTGTATACTGCACAGCATGAAAGATATACAATGGTGGCAAGTATAATGGCATAGATAATTACCAATAGATGTAGCGGTCCACGGACACCCAGCCCACCCCGACGCGTGTTTCGGAGCGGTAAAAACGCTCCTTCTTCAGGGGGCATGTAACCAGATAACAAGCAGGTGCATATATATATACTAAAAGAGACAGAAATGCACAAGTTCCGTCGCAACCCCGCGCATGCCCACCGCGCATCCCGGGACGTCACATCCGGTATCACATGGGGCCCCACGTGATCCGGTAATGTGACGTCACCGGAAATGACATGGAGGTGCGGGGAAAGGACGGTGCATGCGCAGAGCCGTCCCAGTGTAGAAACGCCAGGACTAAAACTAAGCGCAAATATGCAATAGAGTATTAACAAAAACAATATGTGAGTATAACATATACCGTAACTGAAAAATAAATAAATAATACAAAAAGAAAAAAATATATAAATAAAAAGTATGGGAAACATAATAGGAACGCACCAAAAAATATATACAGTCAGGGCCAGAAATATTTGGACAGTGACACAATTTTCGCGAGTTGGGCTCTGCATGCCACCACATTGGATTTGAAATGAAACCTCTACAACAGAATTCAAGTGCAGATTGTAACGTTTAATTTGAAGGGTTGAACAAAAATATGTGTTAGAAAATGTAGGAATTGTACACATTTCTTTACAAACACTCCACATTTTAGGAGGTCAAAAGTAATTGGACAAATAAACATAACCCAAACAAAATATTTTTATTTTCAAAATTTTGTGGCGAATCCTTTGGAGGCAATCACTGCCTTAAGTCTGGAACCCATGGACATCACCAAACGCTGGGTTTCCTCCTTCTTAATGCATTGCCAGGCCTTTACAGCCGCAGCCTTCAGGTCTTGCTTGTTTGTGGGTCTTTCCCTCTTAAGTCTGGATTTGAGCAAGTGAAATGCATGCTCAATTGGGTTAAGATCTGGTGATTGACTTGGCCATAGAAGAATGTTCCACTTTTTTGCACTCATGAACTCCTGTGTAGCTTTGGCTGTATGCTTGGGGTCATTATCCATCTGTACTATGAAGCGCCGTCCAATCAAGTTTGCAGCATTTGGCTGAATCTGGGCTGAAAGTATATCCTGGTACACTTCAGAATTCATCCGGCTACTCTTGTCTGCTGTTATGTCATCAATAAACACAAGTGACCCAGTGCCATTGAAAGCCATGCATGGCCATGCTATCACGTTGCCTCCACCATGTTTTACAGAGGATGTGGTGTGCCTTGGATCATGTGCCTTTCC
>JARQOD010013184.1:0-16688 GCA_033576555.1 Oophaga sylvatica
TATCGGATCGAATGGTATCACCGATATCACTAAATATCGTCGATATCCGATTCCGATACCGGAAGTCCAATGTAAGTCTATGGGAACAAAATATCGCAACAAAAAAAACCCTTTCTGTCGTTGTAAACACAAAATATACACACATAGAATACATATATATATATATATATATATATACACATGTCATTGTGACATATATATACATATATTTATAGTTTATACACTTCTACATAGTAAAATAGACTCTGATTCAATTGCCGGGTAAAGCCGTGACTTACCCCATAGAAGTCGACGGGCTCGGTGCCGAGTACCCCCAAAACCTCTGGCTCTGTGCGACTCAACTTGGGCGTCACGAACAGGATTCTGTAGCTCGCTATAAGCGAGTCCTGTGTGCCTGAATTGAACTGTTTTGTGCTTGAGAATTGCTAAAATCATCAGAGAATGTATTTGCCATTTTTCGCCATATCTGCGTCACGACGAGGCACTGGTGAAGAAGAAGGGGTGCTCTTCGTGGGTGTACACTCACTCAGTGGCGCGAAAACGATGGCCGACCATCTAAATGGTACTGCAATGTAAGATCGTGCCCCACAGCTCTGAGTTCCGCCTCCTCATCCTCCTCAGTGTGCGGAAACTAACACGAAGGTCCCGCCTCACTACAAAAGAGGGGCCCTCTCCAGATGCTAATGACACATGTGACTTGGCAGAGATGGCTAATGGACACGAGCAGAAGTGTGAAGGGATGGAGCAGTCAGAGCTCTCCCCCCACGGAAGCGACCCGATCGCCACTGAACCACCGTTGGGCACCCGGCCTGGAAACCCTCCTACGCTGCAAGAAGCGGAGGATACCCTAAGAGGCCTGGCCCGGCACCGGGAGGAGGTCGCCAGGATGGAAGCCAGCTGGCGTGCCCTAAAAACTAAACTTGGAGCGGCGCCAATCCCTCTTACCTGAAGTGTCTGTACCGGATGGTGAGGCACCCGTTCTAGTAGAGGAGTCCGTGCGCATCCCAGCCCTTGCAATGTGATCCGGTTGACGTTGTCGCAGTGGAGGCACCCGTTCCTCCCAAAAACTCTGCACCGCAGCACCCCAGATCCCGCTGTCTGCCCCCGTCGCTGAGACAGAAGAAGCGACACCCGTCCTCATGGAGGAGGCCGCGCAGGCACCAGAGCACCTGTAGAGCCCGCTCTATAGCCTCTGCTTCCGCAGGACCGCCAGGACGGGGCAGGCCCAGGATGAGCGCGTGTAAGGTTCTGTGTACATGTTCCTGAAACTCAGTTTGTTCGTCAGCCATTTTACTTTCTGTCTTGCTGCAGCTATCTTGCCCTCAGTCAAAATGGAGTTTCCAGCTTGCATGTTCCCGCCCTGATTCTCTCCTTTTGCTTCTTAAGCAGCCACAGCTGAGCAATCAGTGCTTCAGAATCTAGCCTGCAGTGAACCTGTGACCTGACTCCTAAAGCCTTGGACCTTGTACTCCAGCTATTCCTACTGAGGAACTCTGAAGCACTTGTGGACTCTGAACCCTGCTCTTTGAAAGTCCCACGTTTGCATGGACTTACGGTAACAGAGAAGAAGATCCTGAACCTGTTGTGGAGAGTGATTGCTGAGCTTAGATTACTCTGGCCTGCTGTGTCTCCTGCTTCTGTGTCTGCAAACTGTGTGACTATTTTGCCAACTTGTATGAAGTAATACAAGACTTTCTATATCAAACCTGTGTCTCATGTATTTTCATCGCACCCAAGCACAAGACGCTATATGAACTGTACTACATACATTACAAGATTCTGAAGCCAAAACGTTAGTGTCTGCTGGGTCTGGAAAGGCTGTGTCTGCTGTAACTGTGGATATCGGATGTCCGGTTGTACTTTCTGTGATGACAGTGGTTGTGACTTCTCACAACCATTCCAGGTGAGCAATTCCCTTAAGTGTTTTTTTTTCTGCAGTGTTACCACAGGTAAACACTATTGTTTTTTTTTTTTTTTTTTTTCTTTCTCTTTTTTGTCTGCTGTAACTGTGGATATCAGATGTCCGGGTGAACTTTCTGTGATGATAGTGGTTGTGACTTCTCACAACCATTCCAGGTGAGCAGTTCCCTTAATTTTTTTTTCTCTCTGCAAGTGTTACCACAGGTAAACACTATTGTTTTTTTTTTTTCTTCTCCTCTCCTCTTCTTCCAGTACTCCTGTCTTAAAAGATCTGGAAAATGGAGGCCCGCATAAAGGAATTTGCGGAGTGACTGATAATATCCTTGCAGATTTGCAGAATATAAAGACCCGTTTTTCAAGCCTACAGGACCTCACTAATCACAATTTGCAAGTGTTTGGACAGACTGCCCAGGATTTGCGAGCCAGGATTGAGGTTCTAGAAGAGCGAGTCCAGGCTCCTGCCGTAGCCCCGAGTTCTGGGATTCCCAAGTTGCCCCCTTTTCGTTTTGGCGGTGAACGTGAGAAATTCAGGGGATTTATTAATCAATGCAATCTTTTTTTTTCTGCACATGCTTCACAATTTCCCACTGAACGATCTAAGGTGCTTACTATAATTATGTTGCTTACCAACAAGGCTTTGATGTGGGCAAACCCTCTGATTGAGACTGAGGATGATTGTTTGAATCACCTTGATGCTTTTATTTCAGCCATGGGGCAGGTGTTTGATGACCCCAATCGAGGTGCAACAGCTGAAGCAGCCATGTTAGCTTTGCGCCAAGGTAAGCACTCGGTAGCTGAATATGCCTTGGATTTCAGGAGATGGGCCCTTGATACCACCTGGGACAGTTCCGCCAAAAAATCTATTTTTCGAAAGGGGTTATCTCCACTGATTAAGGATGAACTTGCTCGTGCCGACCCTCCCACTGCGTTAGGTGACTTTATTAACTACTGCATCCGTATTGATACTCGTCTGACTGAACGCAGGCAAGAGAGATGGTTCGAAAGCAATCGCACTAACCTTTTCCTACCTTCCTCTCCAGCTAAGGAACCTTTGAGTAGGATTACACGGGAACCTGAACCTGAACCCATGCAGGTAGACTCTTTACAACGACGGGTTAGTGATGCACGCAAGGAACATCGTTTTAAGGAGAATCTATGTTTCTATTGTGGTAAGTCAGGGCACTTCATTATAAACTGCCCCAGCCGTTCTCGTAAGACTACTGCAGCACTCATTCATTGTGAGTGTTGCGAGAGGGGATCTGTCAGGTCCGAGCCTCAGGCTCCAGAGAGATCTGCAGCAACAGATCTTGATTTCTCGGACTTAAACTCCGTTACCTCTGAGGATGTTGACTGTGTAAACGCTGCCATTTTTCAAGTTTCCTCAGCGGTGTCCCAGCTGAGTTGTAAGAAAAACAATTCTCATTGCTTTCTTTCCATCAAACTCTGGGTTGACTCAGCTTGGGTGTCTAGCTCTGCTATGATCGACTCAGGGGCAAGTGGAAATTTTATGGATGTCTCCTTTGCTCTGAAACAGGGGATACGTTCAGTGAAGAAGGCTACTCCAGTACAGATGGAAACTGTGGATGGCTCCCTGCTGACCTCTGGACCAGTGGATCAGGAAACAGAGCCTTTGAGGGTTCTTATGGGTAAAGATCATCAAGAGAAACTGTCCTTTATGCTTATCTCTTCTCCCCACTTTCCCATTATTCTAGGGCTACCATGGCTGCAGGCTCAGAATCCTACCATTAACTGGGAGACCAAGGAATTACACTTTCCAGAGAAACAGATGAGTCCAAAAGTTTCAGCTTGCTCTGTTCCTAAAGGAACCATGTCAGTCCCTGAACTACCAGCTGTATACCAGGACTATGTGGATTTATGTGACAAGAAGAACGCTGACCAGCTTCCTCCTCACCGTCCATATGATTGTCCAATTGAATTATTGCCTGGAGCAGAGATACTTTTGGTAAGATCTACCCCTGGCGGGGCCCGAGCTAAAGGCTTTAAAGGATTACATAGACGAAAATCTAGCCAAGGGCTTCATACGCCCCTCTTCATCTCCTGCAGGTGCACCCATCTTCTTTGTAAAGAAGAAAGATGGATCTCTGAGACCATGCGTAGACTATAGGGAACTCAATAAGGTTACTATTAGAAACCGTTATCCATTGCCTTTAATCCCTGAGTTATTGGAGAGAGTGCGACATGCCAAAATTTTCTCTAAACTAGATCTTCGTGGGGCCTATAACTTAGTCCGTATTAGACCTGGGGATGAATGGAAGACTGCATTCAGGTCACGCTATGGACACTTTGAATATCTAGTTATGCCTTTTGGTCTGAGTACCGCCCCAGCCACTTTCCAACACTTGGTGAATGACATCTTCAGGGATCTCCTAGATACATTCGTGGTAATTTATTTGGATGATATTCTAATTTTTTCTAACTCCACAGAGGAACATCATGGACATGTGAGAATGGTCTTGGAACGTCTAAGACAAAATCATCTTTACATCAAACTTGAAAAGTGTGAATTCCATAGGACCGAAATTCAATTTCTGGGGTATGTACTGTCTACACAAGGAATTAGTATGGATGGAAGCAAAACCCAAGCCATCAAGGATTGGCCAAGTCCTAGAAATGTGAAGGAGGTACAGCGCTTCATCGGGTTTGCCAACTTCTATAGACGTTTCATTAGAAATTTCTCTGAGGTAGTGTCACCTATCACCCAACTTACCCGGAAAGAGTCTAGGTTCTCCTGGACTCCCAAGCCCAGGAAGCATTTTCCCGTCTAAAAGATAAATTTACCACTGCACCTATCCTAGTACATCCCAACCCCGAGCTTGCCTTCATAATAGAGGTGGATGCTTCAGACTGTGCCGTTGGAGCTATACTCTCTCAGAGAACAGGTGAGAAGAATGTCTTGCATCCCTGTGCCTTCTTTTCCCAGCAGTTGTCTTCGGCTGAGAGGAACTACGATGTGGGCAATAGAGAGTTGTTGGCCATTATTGCCGCCTTCAAAGAATGGAGACACCTTCTTCAGGGAGCTGCACAGCAAATAGTCGTCCTGACAGACCATCGTAACCTTGAGTTTATCAGGTCGGCTAAGTGCCTGACTCCTCGCCAGGCTCGCTGGAATCTTTTCTTAAACCAATTTAATTTTATCATTTCTTATAGACCAGGATCGCGCAATGGAAAGGCTGATGCACTCTCTAGGATTTACTCAGCAGAGACACGTCCAATTACTCCTCCTAAGACTATTCTTCCTGACTCTAGATTCCTAGGAGTAATTCATAATCAAGACCTACTTAAGGACATCAAGGAAGCATACCATGCGGATTCCTTTTTGGCACAACCCCCAAGGGACGTAAGTCTTGTCTTTAAGAATGGTGTGTGGATTCAGGGACAACGCCTGTATATTCCTGAAACAGTCAGATTGAGAGTATTGCAACTCATTCACGATTCCAAGATAGCTGGGCATAGAGGAATTCTAAAGACACAGGAATTTCTCTCTCGTTTCTTTTGGTGGCCCACTTGCAGGAAGGATGTTTTAAACTATGTCACTTCATGTGAAGTCTGTGCAAGATGCAAAACACCTCGCTCCTCACCAACTGGTCTGTTACAGCCTCTTCCCACCCCGTCCCGCCCGTGGGGATCCATTTCTATGGACTTCATTGTGGAGTTACCAACCTCTCAAGGGAAGAACACCATTCTAGTGGTGGTTGACCGTCTAACAAAGGCAGCTCATTTTATCCCTTGTGTCGGCTTACCCACTGCAAAACAGACATCAGATTTGATGATTAAAGATGTGTTTCGCTTACATGGAGTACCGGATGAGGTTATTTCGGATCGAGGGGTGCAATTCACTTCTAGGTTTTGGCAAAATTTCTGTGCAGCATTGGACATTAAAGTAAACCTTTCTTCTGCTTTTCATCCCCAGACTAATGGACAGACCGAACGAACCAATCAAACCCTGGAGCAGTATCTCCGCTGCTTTATCTGCCACCTACAGGATGATTGGGTGGATCTACTTCCATTAGCTGAGTTCTCGTATAACAACTCTCAGAGTGCCTCCACTAAGCAGTCTCCTTTTTACTCTAATCTAGGTTATCATCCTAACATTCTACCACGATTTCCCATAGAAACGCCTTTACCAGCAGTGGCTGAAAGAATCACGTCTTTACAGAAGAATATGGATCTTCTAAAGGAGAATCTGGAATCGGCTCAGGAAAGGTACAAGAAAGCAGCAGATAAATTTCGTAAACCTGCACCAGCTTTCAAGGTAGGAGACTTGGTCTGGCTGTCAACCAGAAATCTTAAGTTAAGGATTCCATCGTCTAAGTTGGGACATAAGTACATTGGACCCTATAAAATCAGTAAAATTATAAGTGCCGTTGCTTGTCGTCTTCAACTGCCCAGAACTATGAGAATTCACCCTGTCTTTCATGTATCCCTACTAAAGGCTGCGACACCCAATACGTTTCCTGGACGTTCTTCTCCTTGCCCTGACCCAGTGCTAGTCGATGGTCAGGAAGAATTTGTGGTGGAAAGGATTTTAGATTCCAGGTTGTATAGAAATCAGTTACAATATCTGATTAAATGGCAGGGCTACCCAGTGGAGGACAACTCATGGGAACCAGTCAATAACGTTAATGCTCCTCGCTTGCTCCGTCAGTTTCATCAGAGGTACCCACACAAGCCTGGCCTGAGGTCATCCGGAGGTTGTCCCTAAGGGGGGAGTAATGTAAGGTTCTGTGTACATGTTCCTGAAACTCAGTTTGTTCGTCAGCCATTTTACTTTCTGTCTTGCTGCAGCTATCTTGCCCTCAGTCAAAATGGAGTTTCCAGCTTGCATATTCCCGCCCTGATTCTCTCCTTTTGCTTCTTAAGCAGCCACAGCTGAGCAATCAGTGCTTCAGAATCTAGCCTGCAGTGAACCTGTGACCTGACTCCTAAAGCCTTGGACCTTGTACTCCAGCTATTCCTACTGAGGAACTCTGAAGCACTTGTGGACTCTGAACCCTGCTCTTTGAAAGTCCCACGTTTGCATGGACTTACGGTAACAGAGAAGAAGATCCTGAACCTGTTGTGGAGAGTGATTGCTGAGCTTAGATTACTCTGGCCTGCTGTGTCTCCTGCTTCTGTGTCTGCAAACTGTGTGACTATTTTTGCCAACTTGTATGAAGTAATACAAGACTTTCTATATCAAACCTGTGTCTCATGTATTTTCATCGCACCCAAGCACAAGACGCTATATGAACTGTACTACATACATTACACCCGATGTCATCTGTTCCAGAGCCGGCTGCTTCCGCCACAGGTGAGCGCCGCCAGGACTGGGGGGCGCCAGGAGAGCTGCCGCAAACCGGACATGGTAAGCTGGCATTTGATGTGGAGACATGGAGCGCTGGTGGAGAATTACAACCGGCGTCAGGAGGAAGAGTGGAGACGTTGGGAGCGGGAAGCAGAGCGACAAAGGGAGCAGCGAGAATCCCAAAAGCTTTGCAACGTCACCTGGAGAAGGACCGGGCAGATAAGGACCGGATGAGAAAAGACAAAGGAACCCTGTGGGAGCCGCGGCGTAAGGGGCAGTACGGAGCTTTAAATTGAAAGGTGGTTGGGGCTTCATCCAGGAGCCTGGACTTTATTTAGAAGTTTTTGTAACCCGGCGGGACGTGGAGGCTCACCTCCCAGAAGGACACCCGGGGAGGGACCTGTTGCCAGGAGACTTGGTAACTTACACCCGACACTGGGGTTACAATGGATGGTACGCCCTAAATGTCACCAGGTGCGACCCCTACTCCCCAGAGTGTCAGGAAACTGACAGACCCTACGAGCCTTCAGCCTCCCACATCCAGGCCTCTGCACAAGTGCCCACCCCACGCCGTAAATCTCCCCAGCCTCCCTCAGTGGTCTCCTCAGCAGCCCCAGCTATGGACATGATAACTATAGCTGGCCCGTACCCGGCGCCTGTTAGGCCCCCTGGGGTTCGTTCAGTCCATGACATAGGGCTCCAGACCTGGAGGGAGATGAAAGAGGTGGCCACACAGACCCAGATAGCGGGTCACGACTTGACTGTACAGGCCACACGACGTCATCAGGTCCTGGTGGTCCTTGGTGTCTCGGATGTTTGGCAAGCATCAGAAGAGTACCAGGTGGTACCTGAAACACCCCTGCCAAAGAATTTTAATAACCCGGACAGGGTCCCTGTATGTAAATAGTTAAATTGTTGATGTACCCAGACGGGTGAATGTTCATAAAAATTTTTTTTAATTTAATAAAAAACACAACACAGTTTTCATTACTTTTATTACAGTCTCATCCTGCGACGCCATCGATCTCCTGTAAAAAAATGAAAAAAAAAAAACAGCAGTATACCACCTGTCCGACGCAGTCCATAGTAACGAGTGTCCCACGACGATCCAGCTCTGCTACATCAGAATGACATAGAGCAGGCAGGCAGGCAGAGCCTGTCATCCCGGCGCAGCACAGCTGATTACCTGCTTCCCGGCGGTGACGTCATCGGACTGGTTTACGGCCGGGATTACCCTGCAGTCACTGCAGTTATCGCGAAAAAACTGCATGTGACCGCCAGGGAGAAGATAATGGCGACCATCAAGCAGTCCAGGACGTGACCGCCGGAGATCTTCTGCCAGGTAAGTGCCGCTGACTCCTGACAGACCCGACCGAACGGACACTCACAGTGACAGTGACAAATCCGATTCCGGTATTCGATAAGACGAAAATATTTAACGAATTATCGAAAGGCCGATAGAGCTAATATCGGCCGATAGCCGATATTTGCATTATCGTATCGCTCAACTAGTTGTGGGTTTCCCATCATATCCCTGCGGAAGTCATTCCTACTGGGCATTGATTCTACCTTTAGTGGAGAATAAACCCAGTTTTCACTCAGTGATAATGAGGGTTGAACCAGATCATCAGGAGAGTTGCAAATTTCTGGTGCTGTATAATTTGCATGACATTATTGTACTAGGTTTCCCTTGGTTACAGTCTCATAATCCTGTTTTGGATTGGAAATCTGTGTCTGTGACCAGTTGGGGCTGCCAATGTGTTAATGCCGACACTCCTGTTTTTTCTGCCTCTCCCCAGTCTCAGGATGTTCCTGACTTTTTACTGATTTTTTGGATGTATTTAGTAAAAGTAAATCTGCATCCTTGCCCCTCACAGGAGCTATGATTGCGCTATTGAATTAGTGCCTGGTGGTAAATTTCCTAAAGGTCGCCTTTTAACTTGTCTGTACCTGAACACGATGCTATGCGATCTTAATCAAGGGTCATTGGAGAAGGGTCATATCAGACCATCCTCTTCACCCTTGGGTGCCGGTTTTTTCTTTGTGGCCAAAAAGGATGGTTCATTGAGGCCGTGTATTGATTATCGTCTCTTGAATAAGATCACTGTGAAGTATCAATATCCGTTACCCTTGATTTCTGACCTGTTTTCCAGGGTGAAAAGTGCTAGTTGGTTTACCAAGCTTGACCTCAGGGGGGCGTATAACCTTATTCGCATTAAGCACGGGGATGAATGGAAGACGGCGTTTAATACCCCAGAGGGGCATTTTGAGTACCTAGTGATGCCCTTTGGGCTCACTAATGCTCCTTCCGTCTTCCAATCCTTCATGAATGATATTTTCAGGGATTTTGTGGATCAAATTTCTGATTGTTTATTTGGATGATATCTTGATTTTTTCCAATGACTGGGACTCTCATGTGAAACATGTTCGGACTGTGTTCCAGATTTTGAGAGAGAATGCACTGTATGTGAAGGGATCAAAGTGTCTTTTTGGCGTACAGAAGGTCTCATTTCTGGGATTCATTTTGTCTCCGTCTGTTATTGAAATGGACCCGGTCAAGGTTCAGGCCACTGTGATTGGGTCCAACCTACTTCATTAAAGGCTCTTCAGAGATTTTTGGGTTTTGCCAATTTTTATCGTAAATTTATTGGTAATTTCTCGGTATTGTTAAACCATTGACTGATTTGACCAAAAAGGGTTCTGATGTGGTGAATTGGCCTCCTGAGGCAGTCTCTGCGTTTCAGGAACTTAAGCAGAGATTCACTTCTGCTCCTGTTCTACGGCAGCCTGATGTTTCTCTACCGTTTCAGGTGGAGGTTGATGCCTCTGAAATTGGGGCAGGTGCCGTTTTGTCCCAAAGAGATCCAGAGACCTCTAAGAGTAACCCTTGTGCCTTTTTCTCTCGAAAATTTTCTCCAACTGAACGTAATTATGACGTGGGTAATCGGGAGTTATTGGCCATGAAGTGGGCTTTGAAGAGTGGAGACATTGGCTGGAAGGAGCCAAACATCAGGTGGTGGTCCTCACGGACCATAAGAATCTGGTTTATCTCGAATCAGCCAAGCGACTTAATCCTAGACAGGCCAGGTGGGCCTTGTTTTTCACACGTTTTAATTTTGTGGTTTCTTTTCTTCCTGGCACTAAGAATGTTAAGGCGGATGCCCTCTCGAGGAGTTTCTTTGCGGACTCTCCTGAGTTATCTGATCCTACTGTTATTTTGAAAGAGGGTGTAGTTCTTTCCGCCATCTCGCCCAATTTGAGACTGGCTCTGGAAGGGTGTCAGGAGGATAAACCTGAGCGCTGCCCTATTGGGAAATTGTTTGTCCAGACCAGTGGAAGAAGAGTGTGATGTCTGAGATTCATTGTTCCGCGTTGGCTGGTCATCCCGGGATTTTTGGTACCAGAGACTTGGTGAGTCGGTCCTTTTGGTGGCCTACTTTGTCTCGTGACGTCAGGGAATTTGTGCAGTCCTGTGGGACTTGCTCTCGCTCCAAGCCTTGCTCTCGCTCTAGTGGTTTGTTAATGCCATTACCTGTGCCCAAGAGGCCATGGACCCATATCCTATGGATTTTATTTCCGACCTCCTGTTTCTCAGAGAATGACCGTTATCTGGGTAATCTGTGATAGGTTTTCCAAGATGATACATCTTGTGCCATTACCTAAGTTCCTTCCTCCTCCGAATTGGTGCCTTTGTTCCTTCAGCACGTGGTTCGGTTACATGGCATTCCGGAGAACATTGTGTCTGACAGAGGAGTCCAGTTTGTTTCCAGATTTTGGAGGACATTTTGTTCTAAACTTGGTGTTCAATTATCTTTCTCCTCTGCTTTTCATCCTCAGACCAATGGACAAACGAGAGAACAAACCAGACCTTGGAGACTTATTGAGATGTTTTGTGTCTGCTGATCAAGATGACTGGGTCTCTTTTTTGCCTTTGGCTGAGTTTGCTCTTAATAATAGGGCTAGCTCTGCACCTTGATGTCTCCATTTTTCTGCAATTTTGGGTTTCACCCTCGATTTTCTTCGGGACAGGCGGAGGCTTCTGTCTGTCCGGTGTTGACTCTGTTGTGGAGCGAATGCAGCAGATTTGGGACCAGGTAGTGGAGAGGTTGTCTCTCTCTCAGGAAGGCCCACGGTTTGCCAACCGGCATAGGACTGATGGTCCTCGGTTTAAAGTGGGGACTTGGTTTGGTTGTCCTCAAGAAATATCCCTATGAGGTTGCATCTCCAAGTTTAAGCCTAGGTTCATTGGACCTTATAAGATCATGGAGATTCTTAATCCTGTTTCCTTTCCGTTTGCTTCTTCCAGGGACATTTAAGATCCATAACGTGTTCCACAAGTCCTTATTGAAGAGGTTTGTCGAGCCAGTGGTTCCTATGGCTGCGCCTCCTGACCCTGTTTTGGTTGAGGGCAATCTGGAGTATGTGGTTGAGAAAATATTGGATTCTCCTTTTTCTAGACAGAAACTCCAGTATTTGGTTAAGTGGAGAGGTTATGGTCAGGAGGACAATTCTTGGGTGTTTGCTTCGGACATCCATGCTAGGAGACTGATCCGTGCCTATCACGAGCTCATCCTGATCGACCTGTTGCACAAGTGAGGGTTCGGTGACCCCTCCTCAAGGGGGGTACTGTTATGAATGTGCTAGAGATGGTTTCTGAGCAGAGGCTCCCTCTGGTGGTTACAGACAGTACTGACCATTTCAGCGAGGAATGGCAATCTGGGATCATGACTGGTCTGATATAAGGGAGGTTCCCTCCCATGATGGTTGCCGGTGATCAATTGTTCTTGTCTCAATTGTGGTTCCTGGTTCATTTGGAAGTTTGCAGTTTTGCCTGCATTTTGCTACAGATAAAATTTTTTTGCTTTTATTTTTGGCTTGCTTTTTGATTGTTCCCTGCATTTTGGGAGGTACACAGGTGACCGCTTGGTGCCGTGTCCTCCAGGTGAGTGGCTCAGCAAACTCCCAGGTAGATCAGGATACACCTTTCCAGGACTCCTTTCAATATGTTACTTTCTCTGTCGTCTCACTGTGCTGACTTTTCCGCCTCTCCTTCCTGTCCAACACCTCGCAATCAGTGTCCAAGTCAGTAGCCACGGACCATGTCGGATAACGTCCACTCTGCATTTCCTTGCTCCCTTATGGCTACCTTTTCGGAGAAGATAATTGTGGTTCAGCAGCTGGGGTACCTAGAGATGCCACTGCCTCTGGCTTGCCTAGCTGAGCCTTAAGTTCTCCACTAGGCTAGGGGCTGATGCCCCTTCTGCGACCTGGTCCCTCCACAATTGGATCAGGCCCCACGGATGGATCACTTACTGTCCGTGCCCCTAGGACACCTTCTATCCTTCCAGAAACTTCTTTCTGTTCCTTTCTATCTAATGTTCTCTGTCTGGGGCCGAGCTGCTACCAGCTCCAGGTCCCCTCAAAGACTCTCCTCCCGACTCACTTTCTCGCTTTCTAAGCTTCATTGCCCCTTCTTACTTTCTCCACCCACCGCCCATACACTCATCCCTACCTAGCCTGGGATGAGACCATCCTCCCTCAGGGTACGTCCAGGGTGCCTGGCTGCTATATCTGTGTTGGGTGCAGATGTTAGAGTTCTGGGTGGTGCTCCCTCCTTACCTGAGAGTGGGTTATCACACCTCTGGATGAGGTGCAATACCTCTGTGGTGACTGAAACCCTCAGGGCACCACACCTTTTCACTGGAGTTTCCGGGTTTACAGAAATTAGATATGCCTAGTGCAGCATAAAGTAAAAAAAAAACAAGTTTACTATGGATCAGATTCAGTGTGAATCCACATTATAATGGGAAAATTGAGCAATAAGATTAGCTTCAAAGAAGTATGTTTATTAGTGCTAGACTAGCCTGGGTCAGTATTTCTAAAACTGCCAACCTTGTGGGGTTTTCACATGCAACAGTGTCTGGGAGTACACAGGGTATAGTGTGATCAAAGAAATAATCCTCCCAAAAAGGGATCCGTGGACATAAATTACCTATTGAGAAATAGGATCATACGAGGAGGTCAAGAATAGTTCTGATTAGACATGAGCAATTGATCTGCAGAGGATCGGTTTTGAGATGAATTTCCTGAAATTCTTGATTCCATGCAATTTCACTTTTTTGATTTGATTTATGGGGATTGTAAAAAAAAAACTTGCCTGGCTCTATTTCACAGTCTGCTGAAGCATCAGAAACGGGGAGAATGCCATTTTCGGGGGCCACATGCACTTCTCCATGCTGTGCAGCTATGACATGGGCATGGGCTATTCCAGCCTATCCAGTAGATCATAAGCCTTGTACAGCTGGGAACACAAATTTGTAAATTTTCCTTATTTTAACAATGAGATTGCCTTCACTAAAGCTCTGTCACTTTATTTTTCCTCTCGCATCTCACCTATGGCAGCAGTGTTAGGAGCTCCCAAAAAGTCACATAACTTCCCCCTGCTTCCTTACCTGGAAATGTATTCTCTCTCTCTTTCTTCTTCCCTTTTCACATCTTTCTCTTTCTCCCTCTTCTCTCCTCTTTTTGGGGGGAAATTAGTGTTTCTCATTATTTCGTTTCGTGACAGTTTTTTGACCCTAAATCATTTTTTGAAAATTTCCGAATCAAATTTAAAGAGATTTTGTTCATCTTTAGTTATGCTTTCACAGCATCGCTCAGTCAGACATCATTTCTGTCTCCAACTAAAGGTTTATAACACAACACACATCTTTTTCAGGCAAATTCCACTGGACTCACCTGAAAAAGGTTTTTAAAAAACCAAAAAGTAAGAACATATGCACCCTTTAAAGTCAAAACCACTTGCTTGTTTATATGTTCAATTTGTTGAGCTTCATGTAACTGCTTCAGGCTTCAAAAATGAACAAAACAATCAAGAAGTGCTTCAGGAAAAGCACTACCAACATTTTCAAAATTCAAAAGCACTTGCTTATGCCGTGCCTAAAGATGCTGTATTCACATTCCCTAATTTCTGAATTTCCACTTTATCATTCCTTAGCATGGATGAGCTGAACGCAGACAAACATTTCAATGCCATTGATGTCTAAGGAAAGAAACAAATGGCAGAACATCCAATATGCAAAAGAGGAAAAATTTGAATCATGAGCACTGGAAAAATATTTCCTGATCATGAATCTAGATTTCTGTTGCACCCTGCTGATAAGATGTCAGAATTTGCACAAGCGACATTAATCAATGAACCTTTTCTCTCAGTGTCATCACTTGAGATGGACGTGGAGCATGGTGTGGGGACTAGTTATGGGGAACCCCGGATGTTCGGGCCGGGTTTCGGACGAACATTAAAAAAAGTTTGCTTGGGTACCAGGGAAAAGTATCCAAACCTGAACCCGGACCCTCTATTCACATGATGGGAGCCTGAACTCAAGGTTTGACAGCCTCTATGCATGCAGCGCGGCAACACTACCTCTGATCGTGGATGATCATTACCGCTGGTCAGGTGTTGCGGCCCGCACCTTTGACCAGGAAGTAAAAATTTACCTCTGGTCACATCGTTGATTGATGGTTTTACTACCTCCCATCCCTACGCTGTTGTCGCTGATACAGCAGAGCTGGTGGCGCTGATGAAGTATTCATAAGCGCGCCCTGCCCCTATAATATATAAATAAATAAATAATACATTTTTTTTAAAAAATGAAATTGGTTCCCCTGTATTTTTGATAATCAGCCAGGCAAAACTGACAGCTGCGGGGCTGCAAACCTTAGCTGTCAGCTTTAGCAAGGCTGGTTATCAAGAATAGAAAGTTCCCTACTCCGTTTTTTAAAATTATTTAAATAAATAATTTTTAAAAAATGGAGAGCAGTCCTCCTCATATTTGACAACTAGTCAAGCTAAAAGCAGACAGCTGGGAGTGGTATTCTCAGAGTGGTAAGGAGTAAAGGATATTGCCCCCGACCTAGATGAACTTTGCTGAACTCACTGAGCTCTGCACGCACCATGAGAATTTTTTCTCACTCTGCTAGGGGAGTGATCTCACTGAGGTCACCTCAGTTTCATTTTGGGATGGATGGGAAAGCAGCCTCAGCAACCTGCAGTAACCTCGATGACATCACTGCAGTTTACTGAGGCTGCACTCGGAGCACCTCATTCTCCAGTGGTTTTCAGCCTGGATGGTCGCATCTTGGCACTGTCCAGGTTTTAAAATTATTTATCGCAGACATGGATTACATCGTGGGACAGAACGTTTTAACAGGTGTGGGATATGGTTGTTTTTTTCATTTTTGTTTTTTACAGGAGCTGATGGCTTCAATTTAATGGGCATTAGGTGGTATAATTGTGTTTATTATTTTTAAATAAAAACTAAAACGGTGTTTTGTTTTTCAAATAAAGGACTTTATACTGGCTGTGTGTTTATTTACAATATAAACTACAGGATTAGTAATGGAGAGGCATCTTATAGAGGGCCTCTTCATTACAAAAGCCAGGGCTTGATGTCACCTGACATATAAAGGTGCCATCAATTCCCAAATTTTAAAAAAAAATATTTAGACTTGAGAGCCCTCAGTGATTGATACCTTTTAATGGCTAACTGAAAAGATGGTAACAAATTGCAAGCTTTCGAGACTACTCAGGTCTCTTCATCAGGCATAGACTAATACAAAATCTGAAGAATCACATATTTATACACAAGAGGGCACAGGAAATAATGCAATAGGTAAGACATGTACGTGAAGCAGAAACTGTCATTATGGGGAGAGGGATGAACATAAATATTGGAACAGTTCATAGGATAAGGATTGAGAGTTTTTATTGCCCTGATTGGGGTCTGGTATTGTGTTTTGATGCCCCCAGGTTTAGAGAAGCAGATTCCTTAATTGATGTACACAGACATAACCATGTGACACGTTCATTCCAGCACTAAGAGTGTCAAAGGTCATCATAAGTTTATATTCCCAAATCTTTCTATGGAACCACAAATATTAAACAACCCCTTTTCTGCCACAGGGCAAGTGGGAAGAGCCAGACAAAGCAGTTGGTGCATCTAATAGATGTGCCTTTTTTTGGGTGGCTGCAGGCTGCTATATTTAGGCTGCGGTTGCCATTATCAATATCCCCCCTTTCCAGCCTGAGACTAACAGCCCTCAGCTGTCTGATTCAGCTTGGTGGTTGTCAAAAATGAGGGAGACCCCCAAAGCCATTTTTTTAATTATTTTTTTTAAAAATTTTAAAAAAAAGGTGTGGGACCTCTCTAAATTTTGACAACCAGCCATGCTAAACCTGACAGCTGAGGGTTGCAGCCCGTAGCTGTCAGTTTTTCCTGGCTGGTTATCAAAAATATAGTGAACCCACGCCATTTTTTCATTTATTTATTTATTTTTTTGAGAATACCCTCCCCCCCACGCCTAAAGAAAAGCAAGGGGGGTCAGGGGTTTTAACCCATAACAAACCCCGTCCAAAGGGAAACTTTTCATGGCCAAACTGGGGGAAAGCTTTAAAAGGGGGGAG
>JARQOD010013185.1:0-16680 GCA_033576555.1 Oophaga sylvatica
TCAATATAAAGTGTGCAATTAATTTAATACAACATAATTATAATTAATATGTTAATTTAATATTGAGAAAGAATTTTTTCAGTATGTGGTTTCGTTTCCAACAAACGTCTGTGGTTCTTTGTCTTTTTGGACATGTTCCTTGAAACTTTTTTCCCCGGGCCTTTTGCTTTCTTCTTTCTGCACTTTGCCTAGTTAATTGGGTTTCCGTTTTCATGTTCCCGCCCTGTTCTTCCCTCTTGCTTCTTAACGCCTCAGGAACAATCATGCTCCGAATCAACCTCAGTCAGCCTGTGACCTGAATCCTGGAAACCTTGGATTTTGGACTCCAGTTTTTCCTATGAGGAACATTGGAACACTTTTGGACTCGGAAACCTGCTGTCTGGTGAATCCATGTTTGCGAGGAATTTGGACAGAGAAAAGATCCTGAACCTGTTTTTGGAGAGTTTATTGTAGAGCTTGAAGTTACTTGGCGCTGTGTCTCCTGCCTCTGTTCCTGCAAACTGTGTGACCTTTTTCTGCTGCTTGTTGAAGTTAAAGTCTTTATATCAACCTGTGTCTCATGTGTTTTCCTCGCACCCAAGCACAAGCGTAAGGAACTGTAACATACTGACAAGTTTCAGGAGCCAATGGTTTAGTGTCTGCTGGGTCTGGGAAAGCTTTACTGTGACTGTGGTTTCCAATGTCCGTTTAATACCTTCTGTGATGACGTGGTTGGACTTCTCAAACCTTTCCCCAGGTGGGCATTCCCTTTAAATGTTATCTGGGTGTTACACAGGTAAAAATTGTTTTTTTTTTTCCTTTCCTCTTCTCCTTCCAGCATTCTGCCTTAAAAAGATCGGAAAGGGGGCCCGCAAAAGGAGCTTTGCGGAGTGACTGATACAACCTTAGATTACAGACTATAAAGACCCTTTGCAAGCTAAGGACTCACAATCAAATTTGCAATTTTTTTTGGGACAAATACCCAGGAATTAGAGCAGGATTGAGGCTCTGGGAACGAGTCCGGCTCCGCCATACCCCGGTTCGGGATCCCCAATTACCTCCCTTTTCGTTTTGGCGGTGAAGTGGAAATTCGGGGATTTTTAACCAATGCAATCTATTTTTCTCGCACAAGCTTCACAATTTCCCATGAAACGATCCAAAGGCTTATTAATAGTTGCTTCCAATAAGGCTTTGTGTGGGCAAACCCTCGATTGAGATGGGATGATTGTTTGAATCAACTTGATGCTTTTATTTCGCCATGGGGCAGGTGTTTGATGACCCCAATCGAGGTGCAACGCTGAAGCAGCCATGTTAACTTTGCGCCAAGGTAAGCATTCAGTAGCCGAATATGCCTTGGATTTCAGGAGGATGGGCTCTTGATACCACTTGGGACACTTCCGCCAAAAAATCTATTTTTCGGAAAGGGTTGTCTCCCACTGATTAAGGATGAACTTGCTCGTGCCGACCCTCCCACTGCGTTAGGTGACTTTATTAACTATTGTATCCGTATTGATGCTCGCTGACTGAACTCAACAAGAGAGATGGTTCGAAAATAATCGCACTAACCTTTCCTACCTCCTCCTCAGCTAAGGAACCTTTGAGTAGGATCACAAGGGAACCAGAACCTGAAACCCTGCAGGTGGACTCTTTACAAAGACGGGTTAGTGATGCACGCAAAGAACATCGTATAAGGAAATCTATGTTTTTACTGTGGTAAGTCAGGGCACTTCATTATAAAACTGCCCCAGCCGTTGTCGTAAGACTACTGCCAGCAAGTCATTCACTGAGAGTGTTGCGAGAGGAGCTCTGTCATGTCCGAGCCTCAGACTCCAGAGAGATCTGCTGCAAGAGATCTTGATTTCTCGGACTTAAACTCGTTAGTTCTGGGGACAATGACGGTATAAAACGCTGCAATTTTTCAAGTTTCCTCAGCGCGTTTTCCCACTGAGTTGTAAAAGAAACAATTTCATTGCTTCCTTTCCATCAAACTCTGGGTTGACTCATCTGGGTGTCTAGCTCTGCTATGATCGACTCAGGAGCAAGTGGAAATTTTATGGATATCTCCTTTGCTCTGAAACAAGGGGATACGTTCAGTGAAGAAGACTACTCCAGTACAGATGGGAGGACTGTGGATGGCTCCTGCTGACCTTGACCAGTGGATCAGGGAAACAGAGCCTTTGAGGGTCCTTATGGGTAAAGATCATCTGGAGAAAATGTCTTTTATGCTTATCTCTTCTCCCCTTTCCCATTATTCTAGGGCTACCATGGCTGCAGGCGCCAGAATCTACGTGTAAGGTCTATGTATATATTCCTGAAACTCAGTTTGTTCGTCAGCCATTTTTACTTTCTGTCTTGCTGCAGCTATCCTGCCCTCAGTCAAAATGGAGTTTCCAGCTTGCATGTTCCCGCCCTGATTCTCTCCTTTGCTTCTTAAGCAGCCACAGCTGAGCAATCAGTGCTTCAGAATCTAGCCTGCAGTGAAACCTGTGAATTGACTCCTGTAAGCCTTGGACCTTGTACTCCAGCTATTCCTACTGAGGAACTCTGAAGCACTTGTGGACTCTGAACCTGCTCTTTGAAAGACCCACGTTTGCATGGACTTACGGTAACAGAGAAGAAGATCTGAATCTGTATTGGAGAGTGATTGCTGAGCTTGGATTACTCTGGCCTGCTGTGTCTCTTGTTTCTGTGTCTGCAAACTGTGTGACTATTTTTGCCAACTTGTATGAAGTAATACAGGACTTTTCTATATCAAACCTGTGACTCCTGTGTTTTCATCGCACCAAGCACAAGACGCTATATGAACTGTATACATACATTACAAGATTCTGAAGCCAAAACGTTAAGTGTCTGCTGGGTCTGGAAGGCTGTGTCTGCTGTATTGTGGATATCAGACGTCCGGTTGTACTTTCTGTGATGACAGTGGTTGTGACTTCTACAACCATTCCAAGGTGAGCAATTCCCTTAAGTTTTTTCTTTTTGCAGTGTTACCACAGGTAAACATTATTGTTTTTTTTTGTTTGTTTGTTTTTTTTCCTTTCTTTTCTCTTTTTTGTCTGCTGTAACTCTGGATATCAGATGTCTGGTTGAAACTTTCTGTGATGATAGTGGTTGTGACTTCTCACAACCATTCAGGTGAGCAGTTCCCTTAATTTTTTTTTCTCTCTGCAGTGTTGCCACAGTTGAACCTATTGTTTTTTTTTTCTCTCCTCTTCTTCCAGTAATCCTGTCTTAAAGATCTGGAAAATGGAGGCCCGCATAAAGGAACTTTGCGGAGTGACTGATAATATCCTTGCAGAATATAAAGACCCGTTTTACAAATCTACAGGACCTCAATAATCACAATTGCAAGTGGTTGGACAGACTACCCAGGATTTGCGAGCCAGGATTGAGGTTCTAGAGGGGCGAGTCCAGGCTCTGCCCGTAGCCCCGAGTGCTGGGATTCCCAAGTTGCCCCCTTTTCGTTTTGGCGGTGACGTGAGAAATTCAGGGGATTTATTAATCAATGCAATCTTTTTTTTTCTGCACATGCTTCACAATTTCCCACTGAACGATCTAAGGTGCTTACTATAATTATGTTGCTCACAACAAGGCTTTATTGTGGCAAACCCTCTGATTGAGACTGAGGATGATTGTTTGAATCACCTTGATGATTTTATTTCAGCCATGGGGCAGGTGTTTGATGACCCCAATCGAGGCAACAGCTGAAGCAGCCATGTTAGCTTTGCGCAAGGTAAGCACTCGGTAGCTGAATGCCTTGGATTTCGGAGTGGGCCCTTGATACCACCGGGACAGTTCCGCCAAAAATCTATTTTTCGAAAGGGGTTATCTCCACTGATTAAGGATGAACTTGGCTCGTGCCGACCCTCCCACTGCGTTAGGTGACTTTTAACTACTGCATCGTATTGATACTCGTCTGACTGAACGCAGGCAAGAGAGATGGTTCGAAAGCATCGTACTAACCTTTTCCTACCTTCCTCTCCAGTCTAAGGACCTTTGAGTAGGATTACATGGGACCTGAACTGAACCCATGCAGGTAGACTCTTACAACGACGGGTTAGTGATGCAACGCAAGGAACATCGTTTTAAGGAGAATCTATGTTTCTATTGTGGTAAGTCAGGGCAACTTCATTATAACGCCCCAGCCGTTCTCGAAGACTACTGCAGCACTCATTCATTGTGAGTGTTGCGAGAGGGGATCTGTCAGGTCCGAGCCTCAGGCTCCAGAGAGATCTGCAGCAACAGATCTTGATTTCTCGGACTTAAACTCCGTTACCTCTGAGGACGTTGACTGTGTAAACGCTGCCATTTTTCAAGTTTCCTCAGCGTTGTCCCAGCTGAGTTGTAAGAAAAACAATTCTCATTGCTTTCTTTCCATCAAACTCTGGGTTGACTCAGCTTGGGTGTCTAGCTCTGCTATGATCGACTCAGGGGCAAGTGGAAAATTTTATGGATGTCTCCTTTGCTCTGAAACAGGGAATACGTTTCAGTGAAGAAGGCTACTCCATACAGATGGAAACTGTGGATGGCTCCCTGCTGACCTCTGGACCGTGGATCAGGAAACAGAGCCTTTGAGGGTTCTTATGGGTAAAGATCATCAAGAGAAACTGTCCTTTATGCTTATCTCTTCTCCCCCACTTTTCCCATTATTCTAGGGCTACCATGGCTGCAGGCTCAGAATCCTACCATTAACTGGGAGGACCAAGGAATTACACTTTCCAGAGAAACAGATAGTCCAAAAGTTTCAGCTTGCTCTGTTCCTAAAGGAATGTCAGTCCTGAACTACCAGCTGTATACCAGGACTATGTGGATTTATGTGACAAGAAGAACGCTGACCAGCTTCCTCCTCACCGTCCATATGAGTGTCCAATTGAATTATTGCCTGGAGCAAGATACCTTTTGGTAAGATCTACCCCCTGGCGTGGCCCGAGCTAAAGGCTTTAAAGGATTACATAGATGAAAATCTAGCCAAGGGCTTCATACGCCCCTTTTCATCTCCTGCAGGTGCACCCATCTTCTTTTGTAAAGAAGAAAGATGGATCTCTGAGACCATGCGTAGACTATAGGGAACTCAATAAGGTTACTATTAGAAACCGTTATCCATTGCCTTTATCCCTGAGTTATTGGAGAGAGTGCGACATGCCAAAATTTTTTCTAAACTAGATCTTCGTGGGGCCTATAACTTAGTCCGTATTAGACCTGGGGATGAATGGAAGACTTGCATTCAGGTCACGCTATGGACACTTTGAATATCTAGTTATGCTTTTGGTCTTGAGTACCGCCCCAGCCACTTTCCAACACTTGGTGATGACATCTTCAGGGATCTCCTAGATACATTCGTGGTAATTTATTTGGATGATATTCTATTTTTTTCTAAATCCACAGAGGAACATCTGGACATGTGAGAATGGTCTTGGAACGTCTAAGACAAAATCATCTTTACATCAAACTTGAAAAGTGTAATTCCATAGGACCGAAATTCAATTTCTGGGGTATGTACTGTCTACACAAGGAATTAGTATGGATGGAAGCAAAACCCAAGCCATCAAGGATTGGCCAAGTCCTAGAAATGTGAAGGAGGTACAGTGCTTCATCGGGTTTGCCAACTTCTATAGACGTTTCATTTAGAAATTTCTCTGAGGTAGTGTCACCTATCACTCAACTTACCCGGAAAAGAGTCTAGTTTCCTTGACTCCCCAAGCCCAGGAAGCATTTTCCCGTCTAAAAGATAAATTTATCCACTGCACTATCCTAGTACATCCAACCCCGAGCTTGCCTTCATATAGAGTGGGATGCTTCAGACTGTGCGTTGGAGCTTACTCTCTCAGAGAACAGGTGAGAAGAATGTCTTGCATCCCTGTGCCTTCTTTTCCAGCAGTTGTCTTCGGCTGAGAGGAACTACATGTGGGCAATAGAGAGTTGTTAGCATTATTGCCGCCTTCAAAGAATGGAGACACCTTCTCAGGGTGCTGCACAGCAAATAGTCGTCCTGACAGACCATCGTAACCTTGAGTTTATCAGGTCGGCTAAGTGCCTGACTCCCTCGCCAGGCTCACTGGAATCTTTTCTTAAACCAATTAATTTTATCATCTCTTATAGACCAGGATCGCGCAATGGAAAGGCTGATGCACTCCTAGGATTTACTCAGCAGAGACACGTCCAATTACTCCTCCTAGACTATTCTTCCTGACTCTAGATTCCTAGGAGTAATTCATAATCAAGACCTACTTAAGGACATCAAGGAAGACATACCATGCGGATTCCTTTTGGCACAACCCCCAAGGGGACGTAAGTTCTTGTCTTTAAGAATGGGTTGGATTCAGGGACAACGTCTGTATATTCTGAAACAGTCAGATTAAGGTATTGCAACTCATTCACGATTCAAGATAGCTGGGCATAGAGGAATTCTAAAGACACAAGGAATTTCTTTCTCGTTTCTTTTGGTGGCCCACTTGCAGGAAGGTATGTTTTTGAATTATGTCACTTCATGTGAGGTCTGTGCAAGATGCAAAACACCTCGCTCCTCAACCAACTGGTCTGTTAAGCCTCTTCCCACCCCGTCCCGCCCGTGGGATCCATTTCTATGGACTTCATTGTGGGTTACCAACCTCTCAGGGGAAAGAACACCATTCTAGTGGTGGTTGACCGTCTAACAAAGGCAGCTCATTTTATCCCTTGTGTCGGCTTACCCACTTCAAAACAGACATCAGATTTGATGATTAAAGATGTGTTTCGCTTACATGGAGTACCGGATGAGGTTATTTCGGATCGAGGGGTGCAATTCAACTTCTAGGTTTTTGGCAAAATTTCTGTGCAGCATTGGACATTAAAGTAAACTTTCTTCTGCTTTTCATTCCCCAGACAATGACAGAACCGAACGAACGAATCAAACCCTGGAGCAGTATCTCCGCTGCTTTATCTGCCACCTTACAGGATGATTGGGTGGATTATTCCATTAGCTGAGTTCTCGTATAACAACTCTCAGAGTGCCTCCACAAACAGTCTCCTTTTTACTCTAATCTAGGTTATCATCCTAACATTCTACCACGATTTCCCATAGAAACGCCTTTACCAGCAGTGCTGAAAGAATCACGTCTTTACAGAAGATATGGATCTTCTAAAGGAAAATCTGGGGAATCGGCTCAAGAAAAGGTACAAGAAAGCACAGATAAATTTCGTAACCTGCACCAGCTTTCAAGGTAGGAGACTTGGTCTGGCTGTCAACCAGAAATCTTAAGTTAAGGATTCCATCGTCTAAGTTGGGGACATAAGTATATTGGAACCTATAAAATCAGTAAAATTATAGTGCCGTGGCTTGTCGTCTTCAACTGCCCAGAACTATGAATCCACCCTGTCTTTCATGTATTAATGTGAATTCCATAAGGACCGAAATCAATATCTGGCTTATGTACTATCTTACGCAAGGGATTTAGTAAGGATGGAAGCAAAACCCAAGCCATAAGGATTGGCCAAATTCCTAGAAATGTGAAGGAGGTGCAGCGCTTTATCGGTTTGCCACTTCTATAGACGTTTCATTTAGGAATTTCTCTGAGGTAGTGTACCTATCACCCAACTTACCCGGAAACAGTCTAGGTTCTACTGGACCCCGCAAGCTCAGGAAGCATTTTCCTTTTTAAAAAGGATAAATTTACCACGCACCTATCTTAGTACATCCCAACCCCGAGCTTGCCTTCATAATAGAGGTGGTTGCTTCAGACTGTGCCGTTGGAGCTATACTCTCTCAGAGAACAAGTGAGAAGAATATCTTGCATCCCTGTGCCTTCTTTTCCAGCAGTTGTCTTCGGCTGAGAGGAACTACGATGTGGGCAATAGAGAATTGTTGGCCATATTGCCGCCTTCAAGGAATGGAACACCTTCTTCAGGGTGCTACACAGCAAAATAGGTCGTCCTGACAGACCATCGTAACCTTGATTTATCAGGTCGGTAAAGTGCCTGACTCCTCGCCAGGCTCGCTGGAATCTTTTCCTAAACCAATTTAATTTTGTAATTTCTTATAGACCAGGATCGCGCAATGGAAAGGCTGATGCACTCTCTAGGATTCATTCAGCAGAGACACGTCCACTTTACTGCTCCTAAGACTATTCTTCCTGACTCTAGATTCCTGGGAGTGATTCATAATCAAGACCTATTTAAGGACACAAGGAAAGCATACCATGCGGATTCTTTGTTGGCTCTACCCCCAAGGGACGTAAGTCTTGTCTTTAAGAATGGTGTGTGGATTCAGGGACAACGTCTGTATATACCTGAAACAGTCAGATTGAGAGTATTGCAACTCATCCACGATTCCAAGATAGCTGGGATTAGGGGAATTCTAAAGACACAGAATTTCTTTCTCGTTTCTTTTGGTGGCCCACTTACAGGAAAGTGTTTTAAACTAGTTCACTTCATGTGAAGTCTGTGCAAGATGCAAAACACTCACTCCTCACCAAACTGGTCTGTTACAACCTCTTCCCACCCCGTCCCGCCCGTGGGGATCCATTTTATGGACTTCATTGTGGAGTTACCAACCTCTAAGGAGAACACCATTCTGTGGGGTTTGATCGTCTAACAAAGGCAGCTCATTTTATCCCTTGTGTCGGCTTACCCACTGCAAAAAACAGACATCAGACT
The DNA here is from genome assembly GCA_033576555.1 of Oophaga sylvatica. Taxonomy (NCBI): domain Eukaryota; kingdom Metazoa; phylum Chordata; class Amphibia; order Anura; family Dendrobatidae; genus Oophaga; species Oophaga sylvatica. Next base: position 8,611 of record JARQOD010013185.1, read on the forward strand.
TGATGATTAAGAATGTGTTTCGCTTACTGGAGTACCGGATGAGGTCATTTCGGATCGAGGGGTGCAATTCACTTCAAGGTTTTGGCAAAATTTCTGTGCCGCATTGGACATTAAAGTAAACCTTTCTTCTGCTTTTCATCCCCATACTAATGGACAGACAGAACGAACCAATCAGACCCTGGGCAGTAATCTCTCCGCTGCTTTATTCTGCCACCTACAAGATGATTGGGTGGATCTACTTCCACTGGCTGAGTTCTCTTATAAAACTCTCAGAGCGCCCTCCACTAAGCAGTCTCCTTTTTACTCCAATCTAGGTTATCATCTAAACATTCTTCCTCGATTTCCCAAGATACGCCCTTTCCGGCAGTGGCTGAAAGAATCACTTCTTTACAAAAGAATATGGATCTTCTAAAAAAAATCTAGAATTGGCTCAGGAAAGGTACAAGAAAGCAGCAGATAAATTTCGTAAACCTGCACCAGCTTTCAAGGTAGGAGATTTGGTCTGGCGTCAACCAGAAATCTTAAATTAAAGTTTCCATCGTCTAAATTGGGAACATAAGTACATTGGACCTTATAAGATCAGTAAGATTATAAGTGCTGTTGCTTGTCTTTCAAACTGCCCAGAACTATGAGAATCCACCCTGTCTTTCATGTATCCCTACTAAAGGCTGCAACACCAAACGTTTCCTGGATGCTCTTCTCCTTGCCCTGACCCAGTGCTGGTCGATGGTCAGGAAGAATTTATGGTGGAAAGGATTACAAGATTCCAGGTTGTACAGAAATCAGTTGCAATATTTGATTAAAATGGCAGGGTCTACCCAGTGGAGGACAACTCATGGGAACCAGTCAATAATGTAAATGCTCCTCGCCTGCTCCGCCAGTTTCATCAGAGGTACCCTGACAAGCCTGGTCTGAGGTCATCCGGAGGTTGTCCTTAAGGGGGGAGTAATGTAAGTTCTTTGTCTCTTTTGACATGTTCCTTGAAACTCAGTTTTCCGTTGGCCATTTTGCTTTCTGTCTTTCTGCAAGCTCTTGCCCTAGTTAATATGGGTTTCCATTTTCATGTTCCCGCCCTGATTCTCCCCTTTGCTTCTTAAGCAAGCCTCAGCTGAACAATCAGTGCTCCTGAATCAAGCCTCAGTCAGCCTGTGACCTGACTCCTGGAAACCTTGGATTTTGGACTCAGTTATTTCCTTACTGAGGAACTTTGGAAACACTTTTGGACTCGGAAACCTGCTGTCTGGTGAATCCATGTTTGCAGAGGAATTTCGGTACAGAGAAAAGATCCTGAACCTGCTTTGGAGAGTTTATTGTAGAGCTTGAAGTTTACTCTGGCCTGCTGTGTCTCCTGCCTCTGTTCCTGCAAACTGTGTGACCTTTTCTGCATGCTTTGTATGAACTAATACAAGTCATTTCATATAACCTGTGTCTCATGTGTTTTCCTCGCACCCAAGCACAAGACGCTATAGGAACTGTACACTATACATGACACAGTCATAGTCTCTCATGTGGCCGCTTGGGAAAAATTTTACCCACCTATACACTAGATAATACTGTGCAACAAAGGTGAGAGGGTTTTTTGCTCACCAGGACAAGATGTGAATCAGTAGGCACAACACCACAACAAAGGCAGTTCACTCAACACTATCATGGCAGCTACATCTCAGTATAGAGTTCTTATTAAAGTTTATATTTTCAATTAATGAGTCCACCTAAGTCAGTGATTCCTTTAAGTAAGTGGTCAGACACCTTTAGACAGCTAACAAACCCACTTCTGCACATCTTTTGAGAAAAAATGGTTACATGTCCTAAGACCACCAATGATCTAACTGCCATTTCAGGGTTGCCAACTATAGATGAGTGAGCACTAAAAGCTCGGGTGCTCGTTGCTCGAACCGAGCAATTCCTAATACTCGCATTCGCATTCTCGTTTTGAGTAACGGGGTATAATGGGAGTCAGTGGGAAAGCCGAGCTTTTTTCCAGCAGGCCCTACAAAGAGGTCTGGGAGGCCGTTAAAAAGTTTAAGTGTGGGGAAAAGTGCTGAATGGAAGAACAGCATGGGGAAGACCCTTGGAAGCATCTCTGACTCCCAGATCGCTGCTGAGAACCATTGGGTCCACACTTTTATTCCACTTTAAGGAGTGACAATAAAACATTCCAAACCAAATGTATATAAGGCAAAAATTTAAAAGGGATTTTAAAAAAATTATAATTTTAAGTAAACTTAAATTGATTTTTTTATGCAAAAAATGAAATTTAAGCTTAATTTATAACGGAAGCAAGAACTGCCAAAAATTAGGGATTCAGCTACAATCAGCTAAACCCTGTATTAGGCCAGGGTCACACTTGCATATGGCATCCGATGAGAGAGACCCTCGGCTCCTGCTCAGCTGCGTGCGGGAGCCGAGTGTCATGGTACTGTGCTCCGAGCCTCTCGCACAGAGGGATCGGAGCCAGCTGCGGAGGAGGCAGAGAAACTAATTTCTCTATCCCTCCATTGCCAGGTTGGCGTATATCGCACAGCACTCGGATGATATCCTAGTGATGTGCCGCTGTGTCCTCGCACCCATAGATTTATATGGGTGCGAGTGCGCGAGACTCGGCCGAGTGTCGGTGACAATTGCAGCATGCTGCGATTTCACTCGCACGTAGAATATGGCCAAGAAAAAATGGTGATGGGAGGTGCCCCAAGATTAATACGGTCTGAGTGCTATACGATGTTTTATCGCAATAGCACTCGTCCGTTTTCATCACTAGTGTGACTCCGGCCTAGACATACAGGAGGGTCTCATACACATTCTGTTCAAATTGTCATGTATTGGTACTGCAAGACTCATAAAGGCTATGCATTTTTGAAGGTTATATACCAAGGAAATGTACTCCAGACCATGGAAAAAGTGTTGGGTGAGCAATATTATACTGAGAAGCGTATTGTGCACACGTTGAGCAAAAATTTTGCATCTCTTGGCAGGAAAAACACAACTGCAAAAGTTTTTTTGTGCATTTTTGATGCTTTTTTTTCCCTGCTTTTTAGTTGAGTTGAGTGATTTGGTGACAAAAGCAGGGCAAAATGCTCACAGAAAGACATACTGCAGATTATCTTCTGCACCAAATGTGCATGTCAAAAATCTTAACCAGTGCATGACACCATGGTTACTCATTCACTTTGCTGGCATATGGTTTTGTCACAAATCTGCGCCGAAAAAACTCTACAAAAACTCACCCAAATCTAGAACGTGTGTACACACCTAAAATTTTGAACAGTTTTTTCAGGCTTTCATTGTAACGAATTCTACCCAAGAATATGTAAAACGCTATGGATGACCAATATAACAACCCCTGGCAAAAATTATGGAATTCACCGGCCTTGGAGGATTGTTCTGTTATGATTTTGGTAGCTGAGGAGGACAGGAGCAAAATACCGCCAAGCAGCAAGACACCAGAGATGCTGGAACCTATGGGTTTGCAGATCCCTAAACAAACCGCACAACTAGAAGTAGCCGTGGAGCGTACCTACGGTGATCCTAGATGCCTCGGCACAGCCGGAGAGTTAGCATACCTGAAGATAGAAAGAGGAAAGCTAACTGCGCCAGAGTAAAGCCCCCAAAGAAATTGGAAGCCCCCCAAACTGTAATGGCGGTTAGAAAAGAGGAAAACACAAACACAGACAGAAAATAGAATGAGCAAATGTTGGGGCCCAAATCTGTCTAGAAAGTAAAGTACAGGAGAGAAATTCTGTCTGCACCCAGAAAAACCCTAATAAAAATACCAGCACTTCTGATAACAAAAACCTGACACCAATATCCCGAACACCTATTCAGATCCTGGGTGAAAACAGCTTACCCGCAATAAAAAAATCATGGAACAAAAACAATGCAAATACAAAATGAGAACAGAGGGCAGCGCGACCCCCCCCCAAAGGGACCCCCGGCTATCCAACAAACTGCAAAAAGGAAAAACCAAACAGAAAAAAAACCAGAAAGTCACTTATCGAATGATACAGGAAAAGCAAGCGAAATTCCCAAAAAGACCTGGAACAACAATTGATTCCCAGCGGGATCATGGGAGTTCAGTCATTATATCAGGCCGTCAGCCCACCTGAACCCATTCCTTAATTGGTTCAATATTCAGCAACCATGGAGGGGCCTCCCTCCGAAGTCTTCCAACACATTCCAAAATGTTCATTCAGTTGTTTTATTTTGTTAAAAAAAAAAATTTCACAGACTGGCACAAAACTGAAGTAATTTAAATGGCAACTTTCTGGCTTTAAGGAACCAAAAGAATCAAGAACAAATAATGTGGTAGTCAGTAATGGTTTTTTTTTAACCAAGCAAGGGGAAAATTTATGGAACACTCAATTTGAGGGAAAAAAATATGAACATGAAAAAAAACAAAAAACACTCCAACATATCCTGTAATTTTGTTGCCCAACTCTGGCTTTTAAAAAACAAGCTTGCAGTCTCTGAGGTGGATTAATGGTGTTAAAAAGTATCTTCATCAATTAGTCAACTTTCTTGATTTGTTGCCAATTCAGCTTTGAGGTTGGAGCCTTGTCTGGACCATTTTGTTCAAATTCCACCAAAGTTTTTCAATTGTTTGGATTGACTTATTTGCAGGCCATGAATTGCCTTATGTGTCTTTTTTTCAAGAATGTTTTCACTTTTTTGCTCTATGGCAGGATGATTACATCTTGAAAATATTTTCTTCATCCCCAAACATCCTTAAATTTTGGGATAAGAAAAGTGTCCAAATTTAACAAAATTGTGCTTTATTGAAGATGTAATGACAGCCATCTCCCCCAGTGTTTACCTGACATGCGCCCCATATCATCAATGACTGTAGAAATTTGCCAGTTCTCTTCAGGAGTCACTTTATAAATCTCCATTGGAACGGCACCAAACAAAAGTTCCTTCACCCTTGCCCAAACAAATTGGCGATTCACATGAATATGACTTTCATCCTCCCACAGGCCACGATTGTTTTCCTTAGCCCTTGAAACCTTGTTTTTTTTGTTTAGGTGTTAATGATGGTTTTTGTTTAGTTTTCTGTATGTAAATCCCATTTCTTTGTTTAACAACCTTCCCATGTTGTTTCTATTTGGTCCAGATTTTAGCCAGTGACTGTGAACACCAAAATCTTTTGCAACATTGCCTGATGATTTACCCTCTTTTAAGGTTTGATAACCTCTCCCTGTTTTTCAATTGACATCTTCTGTTCGTCCACTTGGTGCAACAGCTCCCAAGGGTGATCACTCCTTTTTAGATGCAGACTAACGAGCAGATAAATTTGATGCAGGTGTTATTTTGGAAAGAAAATTACAGGGTGATTCCATAATTTTTCCCCTCAGAATTGGTGATTCCATAATTTTTTTTTTTCCCCTATGCTTTGGTTAACCCCCTTAATTAGACGTATATCCCGTCATAAAAACCCGTGACAATCTGAACCATGGACGGGAATTCGTCAAGGCGATCAGCGCGCTCCCTCGGGAGCGCAGCTAATCACCGCCGGGTGTCAGGATTATCACAGCTGACACCCGGTCTGTGTGTCAGAGCGGTACGGATTAAACATGATGCGGTGTACTGGGGGCACAGGGGAAGCATCGGCAGGGAGGGGGCTCCTGGCGCCCCCCTGACCCTCAGCCAGCGCGATGTGATGCGCTGTTCTGAGGGCTTTTTTCCCCCCCCCCCGGACCCGGATCCAAATGACGCCGGGGTCCTGGAGGGAGGCGGCTTCCTCTGCCTGCTGAGAGCAGGACTGAGAAGCCTGCTGCACTGCTGAGCGATCGCTAGTGTGACAGAGTCTGTGCCACTGTCCACCAGCGATTGATAAAATACAGTGATGTCCCACCCTGGGACAAAGTAAAAAGTTAAAAAAAATAAACATGTTTTAAAAAAAATCCAAAAAAAAAAATATTTTATATTTCCCCAATAAATTCATTTCTTCCTGTAAATAAAAAAAACAAAACAATAAAAGTAACATATTTGGTTATCGCCGTGTCCGTAACGACCCCCCCTATTTAAAACTGTCCCACTAGTTAACCCCTTTAGTGACCCTTTAAAAAAAAAAAAAAAAAAAAAAAATCAATGCTTTATCATCATACCGCCGAACAAAAAGTGGAATAACACGCATCAAAAAGACCGATATAAATAAACATGGTACGTGAAAACGCATTTGTCCCCAAAAAACGGCCATGTACAGCATCATCATGAAAAAAATAAAAAAGGATGCTGCAGAATAAAGCGTGCAAAAATAATGATTTTTTTTATAAAATTGTTTTTATTTTTAAAAAAGCGCCAAAACATAAAAAAATGATATAAATGAGGTATCGCCTAATCTACTGCCCCCGAAGAAAAAAACTGCTTTTTTCAATTTACCACAAGGGGGAACAATAAAAACGCCTCCCCAAAAAATTCATAATTGCTGATTTTTGTTCTTTCTAACCTCCAAAAATCGAAATAAAAAAGCGATCAAAAAATTCCGTGTAAAAAAATGGTAGCAATAAAAACGTCAACTTGTACCGCAAAAAATAAGACCTCACTGACTCTGTGGGCCAAAAAATATGCAAAATTATAGTTTCCCAAAATGTGGCGATGAAAAAATATTTGGCAATAAAAAGCGTTTTTGGGACACTCCAATCATGAAAACCCTATAAAAGTAAATCAAACCCCCTTTTACCCCCTTAGTTAGGGAAAAGTATTTAAAATAAAAAAATGTATTTATTTCCATTTTCCCATTGGGTTAGGGTTTGCGGCTAAAGTTGGGTTAGGGTTGGCGCTAAAGTTGGGTTAGGGTTAGGGTTGGGATTAGGGGTGTTTAGGTTAGGTTGGGTTAGGGTTGGGATGGTTAGGGGTGTGTTGGGGTTGGGGTTTGGGGTTTTGAATTGGGGGGTTTCGTGTTTAGGCACATCAGGGGCCTCCAAATGTGACATGGGTTGACTCAATTCCACCATTCTGCTTTGAAAAGTCAAACGTTTGCTCCTTCATTCTGATCTGCCTGGTCCAAACAGTAGTTTATCCCCCATTGGGGTATCAGCGTACTTGGACCCCCCAAAAGTTATTGTGAATTTGTCCTATTTCTTCTGTTACCCTTGGGAAAATAAAAAAATGGGGGCGGGAAAATATCATTTTTTACAAAAAAATAATTTTTTTGTTTTTCGGCTGACATTTATAAACTTCTTGAAGCACTTGGGGCTTCATAGGCTCCCAAAACATCTAGATAAGTTCCTTGGGGGTCTATTTTCCAAAATGGGGTCCACTTGTTGGTGATTTCCACTGTTTAGGCGCATCAGGGGCTCTCCAAATGCGACATGACGCCCCAGGACAATTCCATCAAATCTGCATCCAAAACGTCACTACTTCCTTCCGACCCAACGTTTACCCAACAGTAGTTTTCTCCCAAATATGGGTTCAGCGTATCGGACAAATTGGACAACAACTTTTGGGGCCAATTCTCCGTTACCCTTGTGAAAATAAAATATTGGGGGCGGGGAAAAAATCATTTTTGTAAAAAAAAAAAGATTTTTTTTTTAGGCTGTGAGTTATAAACGCTGTGAAGCCTTCGGGGTTCAAAGTGTCACCACCTGATAAGTTCCTTGTGGGGTCTATTTTCCAAAATGTTTGTCACTTGTGGGGGGTTTCCACCGTTAGGGCATGGGCTCTCCAAATGCAACATGCTCCAATCTCAATTCCACCAATTTTGGTTGGGGAAAAAATCAAATGGTGCTCCTTCCATTCCGAGCTCTGCGTTTTTTGCCCAAAAGGGTTACCCCCCATTTGGGGTACGCGTACCGACAATTGGACAACAATTTTTGTGGTCCAATTTCTTCCTGTTACCCTTGGGAAAATAAAAAATTAGTGACTAAAAGATAATTTTTGTGGGAAAAAAAAGGGATTTTTTTTTTATGCCGGGCATTATAAACTTGTGTGAAGCACTTGGGGGTTCAAAGACTACCAAAGATCTGATAAGTTCCTTAGGGGGTCAGTTTCCAAAATGGGGTCACTTGGGGGTTTCCAATGTTTTAGGCTCTCTGGGGCACTGCAAACGGAACAGACCCCCATCAACGTCTGCAT